>CAJNJA010012398.1:0-38182 GCA_905231915.1 Symbiodinium necroappetens | reverse complement strand
GGGGGTGACCATATATATATATATCTATCTATCTATCTATCTGGAAAAACTGGTGGCACTTGACAAACTGGTTGATGTCATTGCGCAGTCCATTCAGAAGGTGTCCAACGAGACGCACGCGGGCTTTGTCCGAGCTGAGCAGAAGGCGGATAAGCACCAGTCTACATGGTGGTCGGAGCATGGAAGCCTCAAGGCCATGGTATCCAGCGTAGTGCCCATGATCAGGGAAATCCGCCCGGCAACATGCGAGGGCCTGCCGAAAGGAATCGCCGAAGTCCTCCACGAAACCAACGGTGTGCGAGGACGGATTGATGACCTCCCGGTGGACAGAGCGATGAAGGGGCTCAGCGACATCATCCACATTGTCCAAGAGAGCAAAGAGAGCCTCGATCAAATATGGTCGTGGATGAGCGACTTGAGCAGGGAAATCCTGGAAGTCAGCAGTTTGGTCCAGGAAACGGAGTCCAAAGTCTTGGACAGGCTGCCGAAATTCCGGCGCGGAAGCCCCCGAACCAGTCTGGGGCGACAACGACGGCGGCGCAGACGGACCACCCCGTTCCGCTGGACCAGACACCATCCGCCTACAGGAGACCTGCCAGCTCAAGTCAGCCGATTTTTGTGGCAGCGCAGAGCCCTATGCACACATGGGCCCGAGTCCTCCTTTGTGTTGACGCCCCAGCAAGCTGCAGTGATTCGCTCTGCCTTTCGCTAGACTGGAGTCTGGGCTGTGCATGGGCTTTTTGTATTTTCTAGGGCACCAACTTACCCTGCCCCACCTTTGACCACCCTTCACACACACCCGATGCCCAGCCCGGACGACAGGAGTTCTAGCTCTACATGATTTCCGTGCTGCTGCATGCGAGCCAGCTCACCTGCATGTCACAGTTTGTGCATGTTTGCATGTCCGAATTCTTTGCATGTTCTTTTGCATGTCAGCCGTTGCTGCACCGTCGCTTGATGCCTCTGATGACATGGGCCGTCGCTTAATACCTATGATGACATGGGACTGCCTTTCTGCTGACCACGACACTCGCCGAGGCGCGAGATCTGCAATGCTTTGACACTACGACTCTGCCACGACACTCGCCGAAGCGTGAGCCTGCACGACTGCCACCACGCTGCATGTGCACCACGACCCACGTTGAATTTGTTTAGCTGGAATTTAATCGAATTTGACAGGTGAGCCTTTGCATGCAAAGCATCGCAACTACAGTTCCGGAGCCAGTACTGACAACTTTCGACCAAAAGATTCCGAGCGTGACCGGTGTGTAGTTCCCCCCTCCCAAACCAGCACCCCCCCAGAACCATGCTCTTGGCCGTTCAGGACTTCTCGGCTTGCAGGCACACAGTCGCTCTAGTCGGTAGGCATTTCTGGTTTGTCCTGCGGTTGCTTACTCTTTCGGTTTGGGGGATTCGGTGACTCATGTCCTAGGCGATTTTCACTCAGATTGCTCCGCTTACCGGCATGTCTGAACCCACAGACACTACCCCTGACGAAGCCTCCGACCTGGAGCCCCGCAGCCCACCCCGTAAGATCCTAAGACTCGACCACGAACAAAACTCCGTTTCGCAATGCCTTCCCTGTAGCATTCCAAGCACACTTTCTGAGGCGCTACAGCTAGGTACCGAGCCTGCCTTTGTCCCAGCCGAAAGCCTAGCTCGCCAATTGCTAAACAAATCCAGACTGGAGCACTCCGATATCCTTGAACTGTGGGCCCTTATCCCCCTAGGAAAGCGACTCAAACCTCCCCCCGGCCATGAATCCGGACAGTCCCACCTCGTTTCTGGACTAAGCCCTAGGATGCCGGAACATTTCACGAATGCATCGTTCTCTTTAAAACACACTGTTCGAGCGCTTGTCAAGTTTGTACTTCAACATTTCCCAACCTTCCGCTTCACTACCCTCACCCTTGCCACAAATAGCAGCAAAGGACCCCATCGTGACCTCAATAGTGCAGATGCACCGGCCTTCCTGACCTGTCTCACCCAACAAACCGGTGGCGACCTATGGATCCACAATACCCACGGAAAACATCCCATGAACCATTCAGGACAGACTTTGTATGGTGATGTTGTCCCCATTAAACAGAAGCCAACCGTCTTTCATAGTAGAGCTCAATTCCACTGCTGTACTCCCTGGAAGCATGGCCCGAGAACAACCCTCACAGCCTTTACGACACTCCACACCAGAAACGCCCCCCAAAATCTACACGTCACTGCCCAAATTCACCTCAACCTCCCTTTCCCCACAGCTGAGGACCTTGATTTGTGGGCCACCGAAGCCAAACGGAGAGCGAGTGAAAGTAGGAAAGGACCAGGACCGCGCCAGCTTCTCATCACGGACTTCGCGTGGATGCGGACATCTGCCAATGGACTGCCAGGGGAGCCGAGTGCCTTTCCCAAACCCTAAAATCTGGAAAAATAGTGAAAGGCTCCAGGACCTCCCAAAGCCCCAACTGTCTTGTCTGTCTGGTCTCCTCTCCTACTCTCCTCCTGTTCAGGGTCTGTTCTGTAGTGTGCTCTCAGGAGCTAGGGCCCTATATACATTGGGTTTTTTGACCCCCTAACTCTTCAGGGTCTGTTCGGAGAAACTTCGCTAGTTCAGCGATGTCTGGGCTGTGGGCAATCTGCAGTCTTGACATTCCTGACGCCATGGCCCCTGTGTGCGCTGATCTGCTGCCCGGGGACTCCCCATGTGCTTGTGTCGCCGCGGCACCGAATGTCTACACTCTGGTACTGCCATACAATGTTTGGCGGATCCACTGATGATTGTACTGTCACAGTCGAGTATCGCGGCACTACGAAAGGAATTTAACTGCATGCTGCTCCTGCATGAACGTCCACACTGGATTGGCGAAGACTGGTGTGGTGTGACAAGATTCTGGCCTCACCGGTGACTGCATGACTGGATGAGTACCGGAATTGACTGCACGAGTACAAGAATTGGCAATCCTGCTGGTGAGGACATCAGTTGCAAGCCTGGGTGCATCGCTGTCGCTGAATTTGTATTTTGCGTGCCTGGAGAGTTGTCACCGCTGAATTTGGAAGACCTGCGTGTGAATTTTTGTGGCATGACTGCGTGTGATAGCTCTCGCTCCAACACCTCTGAGTGCTGGCGAATTGATGTGACGGACAAAAGTCTTCGGGTACGAGTGAGTGTACAGGGCCTTTCTTGTTGTCCGTGTGAAGCGCTGTCTCTGCGCACCGGGACAGGGAGAAAAGCTTGCGCCCTCCAACAGCTGTGAAACTCGAACCTGCGTGCTGGCAGCTGATGGGAGACATAACCAGAGCTCGACGAGTAGGAATGTATCTGACGAGGGGGAGTGAGTTCCACCGGATAGTGCGAGAGTGAGATGCCTTGCATGTTTTTGCCTGGAGCCTCTTATACAGCATAGGAGGCACCGTGCCGTGAAGGCGACTGTTTGGTGGAGTGGATCCAATAGTGTCGACCCCCCAAGCCGCAGTGGAATCTTTCGAGCCTCATGCAAACGCACGGGGGCTCTTTCTTCTGTTTGGTCTTGTCAGACCCTGCATCGTAGGTTCGTCCTAGCCAGGCGGGAGGCAAAAATCTATCTGTCTGTTGTTTCCTTTGTACTGTCGCTTGCCTTGTGAGCTGTATCAAAGTTGGTGAGCACTGAGCTGGATTGTAGTATCACTGCTGAAGTTGGCAAATTGTGAGCTTCAGTAACAGTCGAAGCCTGTGACCTGCTATGCAGAGTCCTCGGACGATGCCACGTGGGATGCAAAAAAAATAAATAAATATATATATATATATATAGATATAGACATCTAAGCTGCACGGGGGTGGACGTCCAGTGACCGCGTGGTCAATAGGCCCGTAGGCCCGAGTTTGCGTTTGTAAAGAGAATCTCATCGCTTAAACCAGACACACCTTCTTGTCACCGTCGTTTCTGTCACTCTGCTGGACTCGAGAGGTGCGACCAGCGCAATTCCAAGCGGTGCAGAGCGCACCGCAGGCTGCGACTGCCGCGACCCCACAGGCCCAACCGCAGCGAGCAAAGCCGGCGCCAGCACAGCCAGAAAAGCCAGGCGCAGGCCATCCGGGGATAGACAACAGGGCATGCACTTCATGACATCGTTCATTGCAGAGCATTCAGTCTGCTGAGGTGGTTTGTACTGTAGACTGGTTTGAATGATCTTTCCTATGGAACTAGGTGTCCTCAAGCAAAAAGATCTTCCGGCGACAGACTTCTGAGAATTCCTCCTCGTCTCAGCAGAAGACGTGGTGATAGAGCAGATGCAAGACGCGAGACACAGAGCGACGGCGAGAGCATGGCAAAAATCTCATCAAACGCACTTCATGTGCCGGTGGAAGCAATCGGCCCGCTTGTTCACACGAACATGACCGCAGACTGAAGGCTGTGGTTCGTAAGAGGGTGTTCGCAGTTGCAGAGCTCGGTACGGGCTCCAAGGTCATTTTGAATTTCACCCGAAAATAAACCATTCCCGCGGGTGCATACCCGCAAGCCTGCAACTTCCTACAACATCGATAAACTCCTGCAGGGTTGGGGTGGAACCGGCTTCTCAGTGAGCGCGAACACTGAAAGAAGGTCTGTTTCGCAGCAGAGTCTGCCAAGGCCATGATGACAAGCAAGCTCTCATGCACAGATGGCGCGAAACATGTGTAATTGCGCTGCAATACCTAGCTGCGGTTCGACATGGTTTCGATTTCGCAGAGCCACATGCTGCATGGCGTGGCCTCTGTGAATTCAAAGATTCTATGTACTATAGACTGCCAGGCAGATCGGCGACTGCAGCGCAGCCCGAGGAGCAGAAGCAAGCGCAGTTCGCAAGCGCACAGCCCCGGGAGGCTAGATCCCCTGCAGTACCTGCCGTGGTGCAGGGCACACAGCCAGAGCAAGTGCGTGTGAAACAGGCGCAGCCAGAGCGACAAGAGCACCAGCAGCCGCCCGTCCAAAGCACTGCAAGCCAGGGCCAGAAACATGCATCAGGTGACGACGTTCCGCAACAACGGCCGCGGCAAAAGCGCGCAAAGACCGCAGCAAAGGCGTCTGCTCTAAAAGCAGCGGACGAGGGATCTAAGCGGGAGGCACCGGAGGCACCGGACAAGACAGCTCGGCCTGCCAAAATCCTGGCAGCAAAGACGATGCCCCGACCAAGTGATGCAAAGCAAGGTCCAGACAACGAAGACTCGGCCGAAGCAATGGCAGCAGGCTATGCTGCTTTGGCAGCTGCATATTTCGCAGCACAGGAGGAAGAGGAGGCTGAGGCACGAAAACGCATGTCTTGCAAGCATGGAAGTAGCTAGGTAGTTCTCGGAGATTTCATCATGCTGTAAACAGGTGCAGCGACGTTCTGAACAGCCAGCCATCGAATCAACAGCTTCCAAAGAAGAAGCGCCATCATGCAAACTCTCAGAGGGGACGGAGGCATTGATACCGCCGTCGTCTCAGACATACCCACCACATTCCTCCGCCACACCGCCACCACCAGCACCGCCTCCATCGAAGACCTCGGCTACAGCATCCGCGAAAGCGCCCAGCTCCCTGCCATTCCTGAGTCCTCCACCTTTGCCAGCCATGACCACTTCCGATTCAGTGCCAGTTTCACAGACAGCTCCGGCAATCGAAAGCGATCCAGTTGCACAGACGATTCCGTCTCAACTGGGCTCGGCAGCACCGGTCACACCACCGAAGGCACCCGCAGCTGTATCAGAACGCGCTCCCTGGAGAGCTGGGTGATCTCGATGCATTTGTGGGGATCACTTGCAATTGCAGACAGAGTGATCAGTGGAGGACGAGCTTTGACCGAGGCCTCTACTGTTGCCACCTCCACCTACGCGAGTTCCATCCTTACGGCAGGCCGCCGTTGCTGCAATTTCGACTCGACCTCCGACAAAATCCGTCTATGAAGGAGTTATACACATCCCTGATCAATCTGGACACGGAGCTTGGCGCCTCCATTGCAAGAGAGAGACACAACCGTCGCCTCTGTAAAAAAACCCAAAAAAAGCTCCGGCTCCAGCGGCTTTCTGCGAGGTGCTGAAGTAATGAATCTTCGGCCAAAAAGCTGCCATCGACTCAGCCTCTGCGGCCAAGCACCTCGTGTTGTGGATCTCTTTCTTTCTCCCTTCTTTCTCTGTCGCTCTTTTTGCATGCCTGCTTTGCATGTGTTTCTGAATTCGGCGACGAAGGTGCTGCTGCACCATCGCAAGCACCTGTCACAGCAAATGCCCAGGACCAGACTGCCTCACCTGGAAAGTCTGAGTGTGAGCGCAGAATTTGACGTTGAATTCTGTTGAATGAAGATGCGCTGCTGCTTCGTGTCGCGTCGCTTGCACTAGCTGCTCACGCCAGGATTCGAACGATCTTGCAAGCTGGACTGTGGCATGGGGCCTGAGCAAGTATCAGGTGCAACGCTTTGGAAGCACAAGAGCGCATGTTTGTGCGCACGGCAATCTGGGGCTTCAGCTTCAAACAGGCTAGACTGATCAACAACTACGATGATGTGGACCAGATCTGCAGTGAGCATCCTACGATAAGCACCTAGGGCAGGTGGCTCTTGTGCTCCTGTTGTCTGTAACCAGAAAGTCGATCCCGGCCGTCAGTGCAGTTTCGTGTACGGATACCTTGTACCGCGAGGTCTCCACCAGAACAGTTTGCAGACGTTTTTCGTCGACAACCAGATTGACAACAAGGCTGGCACGGCATGCTCAGCAGCTGCAAAACACATGGATTGCACGAGCATGGTCGCTCAGGAGGACCAGCAGGTTTTCGAGACAGCCATTTTGACTTGGAGCAAATTACACAGAGCAACGAGTCAGTGCCCGTGACCGGCAAAGAAGGGGGTTGGGAAGGTCTTGCCAATAGCCCGCGGAGTTCCGTTGTCGGTTTGGCCGAACTTGAGCCTCACGGGGCCGCCATGGTGCAGGATGGTGCAGGCATGTGGGCATGCTCGCAGTCGTGACCAACTTGATTTCCTGCTGGCCCTTTCTTTTTTGTTTCGCTCTGACGTTCCATGGGAAAGTGCGGATGCAGCTAGACATCGTCCAATGCAGTTACAGCTGCACAACGAATGGACTGGGCTGAGATAGATCAGAGCCCAGCACTTGTTTGTTGTAAACAAGGATGGCCAGTGAGGATGCTTGTCCGTATGTTGGCTCAACAGCATGTGGATCGCAGACCTCGAGGCAAGTCGGCAGCGTCCAGTCGCCCATAGATGCCACGTAATTGCAGCGCAAGGTAGTGTACAGCAGGCGTTGTCTGATAGCTGAAATTGTCAGAGCATGACCAGCTCGTGCGGACATCACATGGCTGGCTGCGCAGGCCTGCTTGCACACACCTCAGTCAGGGGCTCGTGGCCGAATCCAAGAGCTGAAACTTCCGGCCTCTCGCCAAACGGCAGAGAGACAAGAAGAAGCTGAGGCACGCTCGCGCACATACCAAGATTCTCCGATGCCGGCAGGAAGGAAGCACTTGCGGAACAGAACGCCGGCGCCCCTTTGGGCCTGCACAGCCGTCGTCGGAGCTGTTGTCAAGGCAGGTGTTTACCGAGCGAGATGCCAGCAGGTTGCCTTGCTGGCACTGTCTTGGAGTTTGTTCGGTTTACTTCCCCGTGCAACCTCCGAATGAACTGCCAGGAAAAGAAGCCTTAAGCTGAACGAATCGTGCCTTTTACCCACGATTCGTTCCGATCCCTTTGTCAGGCAGCGTGGAGATCTCGCTTCTCGGGAAGAGGTCTCCGTGACTGGTGCAGCTCACGTGCCAGGGTCAACAAGACCAGAAGTGGCTTTTGGTTCAGACGACAGCCTTCAGGCGAAGACGGAGATCAGGAGGCAAGCAGTTTACAAAACAACTGTTGCCGAACGCTGCAGGACGAAACATAAAAATGCTTGCAGTTGGGAAAAAGGTCGGGCCAGACCGCCTCCCGCACATCAATCCACAGTGCGTGCGTATCTGGAACCGCACGGACACTCGGCTAGTGGTGGTTGCATTTACCCGAGCATCTCGGCTGCAATGTTCTGGCATTCGTTGCCGATGCAAGACGACATCATGCTCGAAAGATCTGAAGTATTAAATAGCTGAGGAAAACATGATCTATGCACTTGGCGGGGACACAGTTGTGCTGGAACCCAGCAGCCATGTCGACATCGTGTCGAGAAGCATGCGCAGCAAAATTGCTATTCGCAGAAAGGACTCGGCACACATGATTGTGCTCCGGCGGGGTTCAAGTCTGACGCTGCAACCCGTGCAGGCAAGAACGGAGACGTACAGCCATCTTGAGGTTCAGATTGCTGATGTTTCCGCGACATGGGAAGCTGGGTCATCATGGGAAATCTTGGCAGGCCCTCTATTTTGGCGTCTGCCCAGGAACATTGAGGATGTTGAGTTCCAGGTTTTTTCGGTGCTGCAATCGGAGGGCCGCGTGAGTTTCAAGGTTGTGCGCAAGGAGGGCAGGGACTGGCGCGGGCATCCGCTTGCCCGCATGCGAGTTATCCGCGCAGGGTTGCTTGGCAAGGCTTAGTATTCGGATGTTTCCCGGGTTAACCTGCAGCTTAGGGCTTGGACTTGTTCAGGTTTCTTGGGACGAAGTTCTTGCACAAGGGCACAATGTACATGGGCAAGATTGTGAGCGCCAAAGCTGCGGTGGAGATCTGCCAAGCCCACCAGCGAATTTCTGGAGCTTTCGGACCACCCGAGACAATCGTACGCTTCGAAGGGAGCCTGAAAACTGATACTGGAGCACACTTGGTGCTGTTTGAAGACTTCGGGGAAAGTCTTTCAAGAATGTTGGGCAGCTCCCTCGGCTTGGTCGTTGCGATAGATAGTCGAAACCATTCTTGGGTTTGTAATGTAATGTGAATGCAGTTTATAAAGGCAAGAACTCCGATTTCCTGGATGCCAATGATGTTGACCAATGCAGCTTGGCGATGATTGAGGCTGTCGAAGGTGCTCAGCATCCTCAGCAGAAAGGTTGCAATGCTTTGCTTCTCTCCTTGCCTCAGGTGCGCAGGATTTGCTGGCAGCGGTTTCGGCCTTGCATGCACAGGGCCTACACCACCTGGCCCTCTCACCGGAAAGCGTGTGGCTGCGACGTGACGGTGGGGCTGTTTTCGAAAGCAAGTCATCAGCACTACGGTGTAAGTGCTAGCTGATTTGGAACGAACTCACTTTTTTTGGCACACGTGTCGTGCCATGGAGTGTCAGGAATGGGGCGCATGCGGCTGAAGCTGCCCGGTCAGGAAATGTCAGGAACGGCAGCCGTTTCTTATTACAAAATGCATTTGACCACTCAGACCAGGCCCCGTTCAGTCTGCTGTGGCGCCGTACCCAGGCTGGCAGACTTGGGGGTATGTGAGCGGCCATCCAATCCGTGGCCGAAAGGCAGATCTCGCCAACTGAGTGGCATGATGGCACTTATGAACGAAAGCCTTTTCTATCCGTTTCTCGTTGCGTTGTTCAAGGCTGGCGCACCTACATGGCTCCGGACTCCTGCATGCAGCATGGACTTCAGTCAGCCTCATGTGACCGTGTGCGGGAGCATTGATGATCACACATTCAATCAGTAGCAGGTCTTCTGGCAGACACTGGCACCCGAGGAGCTACAAGAGTCACGGTCGACGGCGGAAGCACTTGTGGCTCGCACACTGGGCAAACGCACCCTAGCACGATTCACCAGTAGCATGCTCGTTTGCCGTACTTTGTCGGACATGCACTTCCCTGCCCCTCGACAGATATTGATGGATACTGACGGCATTGTGCTTGTCGGTCCAGTTTTTACACGGCAAAGCAGGCCGTTTTCCGCACTTTCTTTCGGGCAAGACCGAAGGAGGAAGCCCGGGCAGGCAAGTCCAATTTGAGGAGAGGCCACGGGCCACGGATGGCTACGATGTTGGCGGTCCGCGGTGTTGCAGAAACAGCTCGGCAATGCTCGACTTGTGGGATGCTCGTGGGACTTGGGCTCGTCCACGGCTTCACAATGCAACTTAGATGGAAAATCCTGCGAGGATGTTTTCTGCGAAGCACATGTCAGCGGTAGGGAATGCCGGCCCGCCAGAAACTTCGACTGACATCCGCGAGCTCCGGTTGTGGCATCAAATCCCGTGGCCCAGGGCAAAGGCTGAATCGGGACGGCCAGAGGCGGCCAGAGATTGTGTCATAGTCGTACGTCACGCGGCCCGGAATTGACGTCGCTTGCGTTCCGTTCTGTCCCAGGTGCCGGTGGGCAGAGTCATGTACTGAGTACAGCTCGGCTTCGCCAAACACAGACCCAGCCATTGTATCGCATAGGTACGAAGCCGAAGGCCTCGAAGATTGCCGACAGCCAGGCTGCACGTTTCGACTCGACCGCTGTGTGTCGCAGTTTGCAGATGTGGCGATTGGTGTGCAGTGCGCAGCAGGTGCTCGGGCCGCTGAAAGCCTTGGACATTCTGCCGAGCCTGCGAAAGGATGGCCAGACTGGGGCTCGACAAGGTGTTGCCCGGGAACAGCTTATGGCTTTGCTGGGGGAGCGCCTTGACCTTGACCACAGCCATTGCTTTGCAGCCACTTTCGGCTTCTTGGGTCCCGCTTGCCAGGTTCCCCATCTTCGCGGAGCTTGAGATCTCAGATCTGCGCCAACTTGCACGCGAATTTCAGGGACCTTTCTTTGTCCCTCCGGGATCTTCCTTGTTCGATGTGGGGGAGATCGGAGACTTTCTTTATTTCGTCCTTGCCGGTGAAATCGTTGCCCGGAGAGGCAAGAAAGAACTTCGGAGATACCGCCGCGGTGGCTTCATCGGAGAAACGGCTCTACTTGGACCCGCACCCACTCGCAGAATTTTTTCGGCATTGGCAGCGCGTGGCGGAGCAGGCTGTGGCGTTCTCCGACCCTCGGACTTTGAATATGTAAATAATTCAAGCAAGTTCTGGGGATCTCGGCAAATCTCGGCTTGTCCACGATAAGAGAAAATGGCCTCAGCGCCACGTCGGATCCCAGCAGGCCTCGTGAGGCCTCAGGACGCTGTGCCGGACTGATTTCACAACACCGGGAGCAGGAGGAGATTCCTGCGCTGCGTCTTTTTGGGACTTTCCTGTCTTTGACCTGTGCCTTCACGGTCGAATAGCTTCAATCCAGCAATAGCTACGGAAACCATATCGATAGAGAGCAGAAGTTGAATGTGGTTCGAAATTCTGGTTACTGGATGTTACTGGTAGATGCGTAATTCGACATGGTGCCCGCAAACTGCTCCGAGCAGGAATGCACCACACGTTCTTCAGGAAGGACTTGAAAACTGGAGGGCCTTTGAACAGCATCGTCGGCCCGACCCGATGGAGGTCGCGTCCTCACCTCGATTTTGAACCCCATCTCCAGTTGCGAGCACCTGTTTGTGGAGGTATCTTGAGAAGCCAGAGGAGTCAGTTGAGCCAGCCGATGCTGACGTCTTTGCTGCCGGCTTGCTTTGGTGTCAAATAGCAAGCTCTCGGGTCTTATCCATGTACAGGCGGACACCGGCTGTTGCCCCAAAGATGTGCTTTTGCTGGTATACCTCTGTTTTTGCCAATGGCTTCGGGCGTGGATAGCGGAGAGTGCCAAACAGCTCGCGAAAAGTCAAAAAAATTGCATTGGATAAACGTTTCCGGAAAGGCGAAACATCAAGAAGAACCGCGAAAAGTCGAAAAGTACAGCAAAAACAAAAAGTCCAAAATCGCGAAAAGCAAAAACCGAAACACGGCGAATGGCGAAAAGTCAAGACGGCGAAACGTCGAAACGGCTTGGGTTTTCGCCTGGCCCGAAAATCCAGTCAAAGGCATCAAGCATGGATGCTGCTCGAGTGAAGCCCGAAATGGTGTAACGTTCAGAAAAATCTGCCCAAATCCCTATGTTCTGATTCATGAGATGGTCAAAATGTCATTGAAGGTTGCCATTTAATTTAAGGGTTGCCCATACCTCAAACATATTATCCCAAACTGCCTCTGGCATATGGTGTCGTTAATTCCAGCTGTTTTAAGGATGCTCAAGTAATCAAAAAATAATTGGACGGATGAAAGCAGCGATAACCCAAAAACACAGAATGAATCTCAGTGGATCGTATCACCACGGATACTCTCGGCACTTACAATACCTGGATTCTGGCTCGCCACTCGTTTTCCATGCACGAAGACCCACGTACGTGGCCGCCTGTCAGCAGGCTTGAGCGCTAGCCTAAGCCTCCATGCTGCGGATGCCACAAAGCTTCTTCGAAGGAGCACTGGCGACTGTCTTCACGGGAGTAAACAGGACAGCTGAAGAGTCACAACCCGTCTTAACACGTATATCATATATCCCGATGGGAACAGCCACAAGTGCGTGCGATGCTGTGCTGCGAGGAAGGCTGGCGACGGTAATCGTACAGTGTTTGAGGGCACTACGGGATACTAACTATGATGGATTGGAAAAGCAATATAACAAAGTGCTCTGCGGTGTTGAACGATCCGTCGGCCTTGTCAACATTTTTTTGCTATGGCCCTGCTAGCGATTGGCCAGGCCATGGAGGCGCAGCAGGCAAAGGTTGCTGCTGCGGCATTTGTCCTGCGTTAAACATTGCTGCCATGGCATTCTGCCTTCCCTCAAGACAACTGACAAGAGCCTGAGCTTGCAGTCTGCGCTCGTGCTGCGCAGTCGCCTCCAACTTTTGCTTTTTGTGTTCCTCATACCCTGGTGAATCCTTGGCAGCTAGATTTGCCCCGCTCAGGTGTCTCTGAGCGAGATTGCGAGCGACGACGGCGGTGAAGAGAGGAGCTGTCCCTAGAACCTTTGCTCGGGAAGTAGTACGTCCGTGCCGCGATGATCGTCTTTTGCTCGGTGCTGGCGATAATCGCTCCATACTCGACTGTAGACGCCTAATGGGGTTTGCGAGAGCCAAGCTAGTGCCCAAAAGATTGCAGTCCTCTCTCCATTCGGAGCAGAATGCGCCTCAGCTCCTATCCACAGAGGGTCGGTCACCTTTCAAGGCAGCATGACCACGTGCAAGCCGCAGACCGATTGTCCGTTCTCCCATGACGCAAGGACAGCGAAGGCCCATGTGCTCAGTCCATTGCGGAAGGAGCCATCAGGATAAATGTCAAACCCCAAGGGCTTCGCATCACCTGTGCCTGTGCCAAGCAGACCTCGCCAGGCTGCTTCAGTGGCAGGGTGGATCTTAAGGTTTGTCGGTAGGCACTGCTCTAGCGGCCACATGGTGTGGAAGAGTGGAGCAACGTCATCTATTGACTTGCCAATGGGCATTGTGACATTAGAAACATCCAAAGCCCTGGTATGAGGCAGTCTGTTCTGCCTTGGCCCCCAGCCGCGGTCAGGGTCTCCGTTTCGAGCGTTTCATGGTGCCGACAGCTACTCACGAGAGAGGGTTACAAAGCACGCGCAAGCCAAAAACTGAGAGGACATACCCTTTGAACTAGCTACCGGCACTTGCACCAAACCCTTGTGGCTCTTCGGAGGACGCAAAACATTGGATTACCTGATGGCAAAGAATGGATTAAAGCCGCGGCAAAGTAGGGGGATACCCTTCCATTACCAACTCTTGCATCTCTTTCATCATTGCCGCAATTTGACGATGCTGCGGGAGGGCCAATTCGCACAATCGTGTAGCTCAACCTATTAGGATCCCCCGCAGAACTCCGAAGCTTACTTGCAAGTGGCCCAGATACGGCGCGTACTTCTCTTTCTACTTGTCAGCAGTATAGAATCCTTTGGGTTCTTGGGCGCCCATGTCACATCTCCTGTCTCTTGGCAAGCCTGCAAAATCACGTCTGTCCATGTACACCCATTCTCTTCCGGATTGACCTTAAAGCTCACTGAATACAATGCCTTCACCAATCCTTGAACGCACCCATGGCAGAGGCATTTTGAAATCAAAGCCACTGCGTCTACGTATCTCATTACCCAACTGGCCCGGCGAACTGGCCAGTCCGAGGGAGGGAAAACGTTGCAGGTCCTTGTCCATTGATGACGCGGTGCTCTTCTTGAAAAAGCAAGCATACCGCTGCGATCACGGACAACAAGCCGCCAATCAATAGACCCTGCGCTTTGGCGACGATATCCCCTAAGCAGGCGACGCGGATCAGGCAGTTTGTCCATAGGAGACGGCGTAGTTGCTGCACCGAGAAAACCACGAAAGAGGAAGACCTTGTAACATATTCCCTCCCGGCCATGGTGCTACTGACGGGCCCTTTGACTGCTTGGACGCGGGGCAAGGCTTGGAGCGCCTGAGGCCAGTACCAAGTCCGGATTGATTTGTTCGTACATCTGGGCCGCATCCGCAATGAGTATCGTCGTCCGGCGCTTGGGACCTCGTCATCTTTCACAAGCCGAAGGGCAACCAGAAACTTGCAGCTCTTGGAAACCCTTTTGCAAAACGGGGATGATGTCTCACATGCGCCATACAGACCTCCCAACGCTCTCGGTCAAGAAGCACTAGGCTTACCTGAACTGCTGCGGACATGCTCGAAGCCTTTTGGTTGCCTAACATAGCCATCTACCATGTGGACGAGAGCAGCTAGCGGACGACAGCATTCTGTGGCGATCGACCCTTGAAAAGCAGTGGCAGGCTCAAGACGCTGTTCCAGGAGCACGCCCACAAAGCTAGAAGGCATCCACGGCGAATTGAATATATGTTGACCGGACCTGCTGTCTCACTTTTGGCCCTCTTTTGCTGGAAGGATGTCCTGCAGCGCTCCAAAAAGAAAGCCTTTGTTTTTGCCGGAATCTTTGTGGAGGCCTGCCACGTCCACGCTTCCTGTGCCGCTCCCGTCCAGGACACTGGCCCGCATTGCCATTGGGCCGTAGGTTGCGAATGGCAAATGTCTCTGAAGCCTTTATCCAGTCATGCGGCCCGTGCTTGGCCACCAGAAAACCAATGACATTCGCGGTTTTCGGCGGAACAAAATGGCACGCACAGATCTTGAAGATGGAGCCCCTTTCGCAGTATTGCAGGGAAGTGCTCCACGCTTCTGGCCGGCATGCCATTCTTTCCTTCTGCTCTGTGCAGCAGGGCCTTTCCGATGTATCTGGTGCTGTTGTTGAAAAGGACGTAAACTGCTGCTTCGTCATCCTGTCCAACACCCTCAATAGCTCCATGCAGCACAGACAAGCCAAGAGTTACTGTAGCCGGACTTAAAGAGCCCCCAGAAACGCAATCGTACACCGTTTGCTGGCAACAAAGAAAAGATCCGAAGGACCCAAGGCTCTTGATGCTCTTGTCTATGGGTTCTCAGAAGTAGGAGCCCATGTAAGGTTAGAGCCGTTGCTGAAAGCGGATGTAACCCTTTGTGAGGTCGGTTCGTCTTCAGTGATGCAGGGAAAATCAGCTCCAGCAGGGTTTGGAGAAGCTTTCTGAATAGCCTGAGCATATGCCTCAATGCTCCGGGGGGTTGTGAGCACAGCGCAGCAAAGCATACTGTATCTAGCATATCGTCGAGCAACCTCTCCAGCGTGATTTGTTCATGCTGCCAGGGTCTTTGGCATGTGAGGGAAAGCCCGAGCGAGCAGATCTGACAAATGCACTGTTGCGCTCCTCCTCTCTGTGCCATAGTTGTATGTAGCACGCAAAACGCCTCAGTTCCACCCGGATCTCTGGCACATAGTGTTCGCACTGATGACAAAAGCAGCGATAATTAACCCAAAAACAGAACGAATCTCAGTGGATCGTATCACCACGGATACTCTCGGCACTTACAATACCTGGATTCTGGCTTGCCACTCGTTTTCCATGCGCGAAGACCCACGTACGTGCGCACGTGTCAGCAGGCTTGAGCGCTAGCCTAAGCCTCCGTGCTGCGGATGGCGGATGCCACAAAGCTTCTTCGAAGGAGCACTGGCGACTGTCTTCGACAGCTGAAGAGCCACAACCTGTCTTAACACTTATTTCCTGACGGGAACAGCCACAAGTGCCGTCGATGCTGTTCTGCCAGGAGTTCGTTTCAAGGAGTTCCGGCGACGGTAATCGTGCAGTATTCGATGGCACTACAGGATACTAGCTATGATGGGTTGAAGAAGCAATATCACAAAGCGCTCTGCAGTGTTGAACGATCCGTCGGCCTTGTCAGCAGTGTTTTGCTATGGCCGTGCTAGCGAAAGCGGAAGGGGAGGGGCATAAAAGCCGTCTTAACAACCGTATCAGCGAAAGGATATCTCCAGCTATAGCATAAAGGCCCGTCAAAACACTTGTATCCCGTCAGGGGCCATAGCTGATCAAAACTTCCCTTTGGGTGGGAGGAAGAGAATGCTTTTGGAATTTAAGTTCTTGGTTGGCTCCCCACGCCCGGAAAATAGGCCGGAATGCCTGTGTCTTGGTAACCAACGGGACGTGCGGAATGCTCAAGACTATTCAAGACTCATTTAAAGTTGCCACCTCGGGCCCCCCGAACCCGAAATGTTGTACCAACATGCCATCGGGGTGCTGGGCGGATGCCAAATCACTGATTTTTGCGAGTCGCCGTTTGCCAAGCTCGAAGAAAATCAACCGAAGTATCCCAAAACCGAGCAATGGAAAATGCCCATGTTTCTGCTGCTTAAGTGTGCTTTGAAAACACACATCTTAGGATTTGGGCAGGCCCGAACAGCAGACCAAAATTCCATATGTTGTGGCTGCTTGTGTAGCGTTTGATGGCAAAGCACAAATGGTCAAACAAGATTGAAACAGCACATGAAAGTTCGCCTAGCTCGAAATCTAAGCCTAAATACCTACATATGCTTTGGCTGCGTATTGGTTGTTGGGGCGGAGCCCGACATGCGAAGCTTCCATTTGGCGGAGGCTGCTTAAAAGCTCGATTCTGCTGAAACCAACTTCCGCGACTATAGTGACAGTCTTACTTGTACGACGATTGCCGCGGACTACTACTCGCATTGCTGCTGCCTCAGGCCTACCCCTGGCAGAGTCCGAAGCCTACTGGGACGTAGGTCTATAAATACACCCTAACCCGAGCCCCAATGTCACTAGCCCTTACCCCTATCCAGCACTCCTTGGCCTGCCTACTCCCGGTCTAGTCTCAAGCTGAGCCTGCCCCTCAGACCTAACCTGTAGGTCCTACCCCTAGCTTGGTAGTAGGCTAGGTCAGCTCTTTCGCATGAAGACTTGATAAAGATCGAAAAGCGCAGCATAACACGAGTAATCGAAAAGTCGAAAAACTCGATAAGTACTGAAGGGTTCAGAAAGCGCAGGAAAGCGCGAAAAGCCGACAAACACGAAAAGCAGCGACAATCTCGAAAAAGCACAGAACAAAGCGAAAAGACGACAAGCCGCAGAACACGACAAGTGCCGAAACGTTCGAATAGCGTAGAAAACCCATAAATTCAAACAAGCCCGCAATGTACAGAAAAGTTCCGAAAGCACAGAAAAACCCAAAAAGTACAAGCAAGTTAGAAAAAGCGCAGAGCTGCGCGAAAAGCCGAAAAAGTACAGAAAAGTTAGAAAGGCGCAGGAAGGCCGAAAGTTTAAAATTTTGTTGAATCTTTTTGACGTCTCGAATTTTCGGGATTTGGTCGATGCCTGCTTGCGTGGTTATTACGAAATCTGTCGTATTGTTGGAACGCAGGCTCAAAAGGGCAAGAACCGTCGAAGCACTCCTGGATGCAGTGGCAGCACGCGAGATCGGGAGCTTCTATTTTTTGCTGCAGGAAAGCTGCCAGAGTTGTTTTCATGTGGTATCCCCACTGACAGTAGTAGGCTTTGGCATAGTCTGCTGCGAACATGTGATGCAGATGACGGTGAGGACTGGCGCAATGTTGCTCTCATTCAGCTCATAGTCCGACGAGCTCCTGCAAATGAGGTCGCCCTTCCTATTGAAAGACTTCGTCATGTTTCTGTTAGGTGCCGCAAGCCCGGCTTTCTGCCTCGTTGGCAGGCACTGGTCTGCTTGGAAGAGCGGGAGAAAATTGCTTCCGAGAGCCGGAGCGAAGACCAGCCCGAGCCGACTCCTCGCTTGAATTCAGTGCTGCTTGCACCTGCAGTTTCATGCGGTCTCAACACGACGTAACGTGTCCATGTGTTAAGCTGAGTCTTTCAAGCCTTTTCGTGGTGAGGCAGAACATGTTCGGTTTTGTGGGCAAGACCTTCAGCGACTTTCAGCAAAGTGCGCGCTCGGTTTTCGAGCTCACACAAGATTCGATGGCTGCTTCTGGCGCCGTTCAAATGTCAAACCGAGCCAGGGCAACTGTGTTGGATCAGTGGGAGAAACTGACAAATGTCGCAACAGAGAGAGACTCGATCGAAAGGCTTGCCTGACGAATACAAACCGGTCTAAACCTACGGTGTGATCAGCTTGAATGCACGTTTTGCATGCACGGCTGCTAAGGAGCCGGCCAAGTTGCCGGGGAATTGTTTGGCGAGCTGTATGGAAACCTTTTCGCAAAGGATCTGCTCTGGATGTTCCGCAACCCAACTCGGACGCAGCGCTTCCCAGTGCTGCTGGTGCGCGATGCCGAAGATGGGAATCTGCTGGCTCGCTGGCGCATTGGGGCATCCATGGTCTTTGAAAGCGAGCTTTGTGCAAGGACACTGCCGCGAGTGCTGCCTTCTGTTCGTCCGGCTTTGTCCGCAGGTTTTCAGATCGGCTCTGCTGTCGGCCGCGATTTGTCTGCATTTCTACTACTTGTAGTATTCACGTAGCTATCTTCCCGGTCCCGGGTTTCTGTATGTCATGCCCGCGCATCTTCTTAGGCTTAGGCCTGCCGACTTGATGGCATAAGCGGTTTGATCCAACGTGGCGAGGCAACAGAGCCATCAACTTCAAACGGCTTTGGATTGACGCTTTCTGTGGCTCTTTTCTAAAGCAGCTGATTGCAATGGGACGACTCAGAATGAAACGTGTCCTAAGCGTTCGAGTTCGATGGGACCGGCTTGGCAGCGTTCTGAAGGAGTCCGTGGTGAAAGGCCAAACTGCGAGAAACCTGGTGCTCACCAGATTCGGCCGACTGCCCACGAAGTACGATCAGAACGACCCGAAGGTCCTCCAACTTTTGCCATCCAAGTGGGTACCTGATATTGGCCTGCCGCTTGCCAGTGGCATTGGTCGTGGCTTCATGACTCGGTGGTGGCAGGGCTTTCGCAGCGGGTTGCGGCGAAAGTACGTGAGGCCAGACATTCCTGTCTTCGTACACAGGGAAACACGAGTTGTAATCATGCCAGCCACGCAGTCCTTCGCTTCAGGCCGAGGTTCGAGACCTGGGATTTGGAAGATGTGCCGCAAGTGATTCTGGATTTCGCGAGGCAGCAAGGTGCAGAGCAGGCGCGGCAAGACACATAAGCCCGCAGAAGCCCCTGAGCACATAATTTTTTAGGGCATGGTCCCTAAGGCAGCACTTGTGGCATCTTCAGTTGGAGACACAATGGCACGGGACTTGGGTTACTGGTCAGGGACGTTTACCGGCATTCTCTCTGGCCTGGCCATGTGCAGCTTGTCCGCTTATGCTACACGTCCTACACGTCTAGGCCCCAAGCGGTCTTGCATAAAAGATCCCAAAAGAAGTCGAATTCTTGAACTCGCTTGTTTGCGGGAAGGCGTCTTGGGCCAGTCCAAGTCCTTGGGTGATGACAGCGACTTGGTTGTGGCCGATGGGTATTTGGAAAGCGACCGCGAGCTCATTGCACTCGAGCAGTATATGCGAGATTCGGGAAAGAGAGAGAAAATGACATGAAGATCGGGAGCTGAAGGCGCATCCCCTGCGAGGAATGCATCCACTCCTTGCAGATTGAAGTCGGCCCTTGGCAACTTTGGTGAATGAGCAGATGCCAGCTTCAAACTGGCGGATACTGGATGGCGCATGCAGTACGCAGTCCTCCAGACTGTGCGGTGCATTTGCCGGGCCTGCGCCGCTCGTCCCGTAGCTTCCTCGGACAGTCGCTGGGAAGACTTGATGAAGCATATGATGATTGAAATTCTGGTTCTTGTCTGCCCTGAGGCGACATGCATTCAGACGAATGCTCGCTCCATGCAGCTCACCTCGATGTGGTTGCCAGACGATGCGAAGATTACCTGCAGGCATGGCATGGATGCCATTCCGCGAAGGCGTACATTGGAAACGGACCTCCAGCGCAAGCCATTCCGAGAAAGGATGGCAAACTGGAAACGGACTTCCCAGTCTGCTCATGCGAGTGTTGATGGTTGAAACACGCACCTTTACTGTACAGCGTTCGCCCGGGTCACTTAGAAACGGCCTTGAGCAGCGCTTGCTTCTGCATTCAGTGCACTCTGAGCCTGCGGGGCACGTTCAGGCCTCGCATATTCCAATGCACAGACAGCAAAGCGCTGCTGTGCGAGCAGGCGCGACGCAGATTCCCGGCCGAGTGAAGCAAATGATACAGATGACACAGCAGATGCTGAGTACTTACTGCCGGCTCGTACCAGTGCAAGAAACGGTGTGGGCTTGAATCAGTCGTTGCATGGCCTTCTACACGACCAGCGTAGGTTAGATGCCGTTGGAGGCCTGTCAAGTCATCGAACTCTCAGCAGTTGAATGTCATGCATCTCAATTTCCACCGACAGACAGCTTGTCGTATCATACGAAGGCAGAAGCACCTGAAGCAGAGGCACTCCAGCTTTCAACGATAAACCCATAATATCCAACAATACTCAGTTTGGCATGACAATTTTCAGCATGTGACCCAGCAGTCAGTGGTCATGGATGTCGACGCCGTCCAGGTGTGTTTTCTTCAGCCAAATCCATGTCAGGGTATGTGAAAGAGGCATCCAGAATGGGTGGATCACACTCTTGCTTCAAAAAGGCAGGCAGCCGAAGGATCGTACTGTGCACTATGAAATCACTATGCAGCGATATCTCGATGATGATGATGATGATGATGCGCACCTGCGCTTCAGTGCAATCATGGGAAAGAGATGACAGAACTGACGAGCTGAAACTAAGCCCAGGTATTGTGGTAAAACCGGTGTTGCTGGGTTAGTGGGCTTACTCAGCTATAGTAGGCTGCAGTGCATCCTACCCTCGCTGATTTGCGCTGCGTGCTCAAACAAATCCTCGCCAAGTTGTGATACAAGAGATAATGTAGCGATGGGATTTCTGGGAACCCAGGCGAGAGATTCTTGAAACACGATTCCTGGCTGCTTGAGTTTGGGGGCTTCAAGGGTCGCAGGGGACAATGGACAATAGCGACTGTGCAAAAGCTCTGCGACAACTCACTAGTGGCCCATATAAGGAGTACTAAGCACACTACAGTGACTTCCGTTGAATTGGAAATATGCGGATCGAATCAACGGAAGATACCCTGTGCATGGGGCAGCGTCGAAATGTGTCTAATTAGCGACTTGGCATAGCCTGTATTCTCAAAATGGAGGTCGTAGTTCCAACATCCTGTTTATTTCAGCGCTTCGATTCTGAGTGATTTTGGAGCATGTTGCTGATTCGGTGATTGGGCTCGCGTCTGGTAGGACTCCAAGCCGCTAGATGTGACTGAAGTGCCGGACGTGGAGATTGCAGATGAGATAAGACATGCAGCCTGCCTTGCTGACTATCGCTGCATCACGGGCCGTGATCTCTTGCATGTGTTGTTTCCTCCAGCTAATTAGGCACTTCTCAGACCTTATGGAAGCAAGTTCGGGGCGATGCAGCACTACAAACTTGCAGAATGACGTGTGTCGCCCGCATCCGGCGCGTCTTGCGCGTTGACGTGGCTCAGTTTGGGTTTCGTTCTTGGACTTCTTGGTTTGAACTATGTTTCCTTTTTTCCGAAGTTCTTGTTTAGTTTTTTCCTTCTCGCAGAGTAGCCTTCCGACCGTTTCCGTGGATTGGAAAGCCAGTTTAGCGAAGAGGGAGCATTTTATCGGGACGGTCTGGACGGGCCTGGGAAGGCTGTGGGATCGGGGCGACGGTTCCTGGAGACGGGGCTGTTGAATATGGGGGCGCGACAGGGACAAGGAGGCGACGAGGGG
Source organism: Symbiodinium necroappetens (assembly GCA_905231915.1). Classification (NCBI taxonomy): domain Eukaryota; class Dinophyceae; order Suessiales; family Symbiodiniaceae; genus Symbiodinium; species Symbiodinium necroappetens. The sequence goes on along the minus strand of CAJNJA010012398.1, from coordinate 16,298 downwards.
GTTGGCGTGGAAGACTTAAGGCAGAACGGCTGCATGGAGAAGGCTGCCGTGGAAGGGGACGGGGCTGGGCCATGTGGCTGGGGAGGCCACGCCAGTGTTCGTGGGGCGACGCTGCCGGGAGTGAAGGCATGTGAAGGCTACTTTCGCGGGATGCTGGGCGATGTTGCTGTGGGAGCCGAGCATTCGCGGGGTGATGGCGGACGAGGCCGCGGATGGAGGGCTCTTCAGCTCTTCGGCCGCTGTCAGCCACCGCCTCTAATACGATGCTGCCTCGTCCAAGAAGCGCCATGCGAGCCACATGTGGTACGGTCGCCATGTGCTAGCTAGAGAGCATCAAGGGACGGTGGTAGGTTGTGTTATGACTCGGGTCAGACTTCCAGCCCCCATTGCAGATTGAAAGTCCGAGCATAATTTGTCCTGCTTTTGGGGTATTCGCCGGCACACACTCCAAGCCCATGCTGAAAAGGAGCAGCTGCTATCCGTTTATCTACACGCTCGCTCGGGATGTAGCCCTATGGCAATGGCTGTCAACACTCAGGATCCTGAAGTCGAAACCCGCAAACCCTTAAGCTATTTTAAACCCCGAAGCACATGCCTCGCCTGGATCGTCCGAGTGTGAGCGCCGAAACCCTGAAGCTTCAAACATGAGCGTGACTCTTGCAGCAGCCCTTTATTTGGATTGACATGTTGATTCAACTGCTTCTGCTTGACAGCAATCTCCGACATGCGACATTACGCAGGCTTCTATTCTCCGTAGTACCTGAAGAACGGTTTGGTTTTTCCTTTCCCGGCTTGACCTTGTTTAAAATCAGGTTTACTGTACGGCACTGTCATGAAATGCTTTTGTCACTGTCTGTGCTAGCAAGCATGTCTATTGGAGTTGTTTTCTGCCAAAGACAGAAGTTCCCGCTAGAGAAGGCTTGCTGCTTCTGTGAAAGAAAATGTTGTAAGAGTTATGATTCCTGAGTTAAACCCATGAGCTTGGCTTAGCATTTCGCTTGGCACCGTGACCTAAACTAGCTAGTCGTACATTTGCCGCTTCCTTGGGCTCGTGGCTTGCCTTCGTGAGGTTGTGTTCTGGTGTTTGTAAGTTTTGCTGTCTTCTGGTGTGTGGTTGCGTTGGTCCTACCATGGGCCTCCGCTTGTACTTTGCCTGGTTCGGAGCACTTGCGCACAAAAGTTCTATACTTCCATATGCTGCTGTATGTACCGAAGGTTCTCTGTCAGAGAGAGTTGTCCGTGATTTTCTGCTAGAGGAGTGTTTTCCTGGCTTTGTTCTCGCCAAAGGTGTCCAGGCAGTCTCCCAGCTTCGATTGGTCCCAGGAGTACCCCGCATCCCAAGGGGCTCCTGCGTCCCCCACATCCTGTGAATCCTCGGCACATCTCCCGCTACAGGCATCATGTAGGCCGAACGACGCCAAACTTGCCCCTGCACCATAGCTGACTGGGTGCGATATAGCTCACGCAAGACACTCTTTGCACAATTATGGTCGAGCACGTGAGGTAAAGCTGCCGGTCGGCTGGGAAGGCTGGGTTCGCTTTGGGCAGTTGGTCGCGCCCACTGCAGCGTTGCGTAGGGCGTTCGGTGCACTTTTGCGAGATTCCGACGCGAATACGGACGGGCATGTACCATTCATTGTTTGTGGCATGTTTCAGATCCAGGCCTTTCTCTAAAGCTACATGCTGGCAAGCTTCTCGTCTCTGAGGTCCCGAAGGCCAGTCAGTGAGATGCTCAAAGGTGCGCATGTGATTTGTGTGAGACCGCTCCGGAGGCGTGTTTCTCGTCTAAGTCCTTCGAGAGCGGGGCAAAACCCCAGGCACGGATCCTTTCTGCAGTGTAAAGACCTAGTAGTAGAGTGGTACAGTAACCTTCAACCTTATTAGGGTATTAACATCCCTGTATAATCCAGGTTAACCTTTGTGGTTCTCAATCATATTGGACAAGTACTGTAGGAAAAAGTGATCTCCGAAAGAAGCTGGGACTGGCCGCTCAAGAAGGAGACAGAGCGTCCTCGAATTTCGCAAACTCGAGGTGCACCGTGGGTCAGCGTTTCTTTGCTTGTGCCAAGGGTAAAATGAAATGGTCGCCCCCCCTGCCCCCCTCCACCCCCCCCCCTCACTGCCCTGGCATGATCGAACTACTCGTATAGACACGCAGATAGACAACATCCCACTGTTTTGAAGCCCCGCAAGTTCCTGAGATTGCAGCACAGAAAGAGTGTGCGGAAGCCCGTGCGAGAGCATGCCTGCGTATGTCCGCGCTAGTGCACGCTTGTCCTTGCTTGCTCTCTCTCTATCTCTCTCTCTCTCTCTCTCTCTCTCTTTGTCTCTCGCTCGTTCATTTGTCTCTCTCAACGCTGACGATGAAGCGTATGCAGCCTCGCAGTTTTAACGCTACCACTGCATCAGATTGCAGATTCACTGCGTAGGATTCGTGATTCATGGTTTGTACCAGATATTGCTTTCTATCTTCAGGTCGAAGGCGTGTTCGAAGGTGACGAGATCATCTCCATGAATGGCGAACCCCCTTCCAGCTCGACCCCCAAGGGAGTATTGGTCCTTGTTTGGAATGTGTTTCGATTTCTCTCTGTCACAGCCCGAGCTGCCCATCTCAGGGGTGGAGGAGCGAATCCTATCAAAAGGCGATTCATGGAACGCGCTTGGACCTCAACAGCCAGAAAGTAGAACGATAGAGGCCGGTGCACCCGGCAGCTTGAACCTTTGAGAATTCCTGCTTTCGTCGCTGGCAGTGACAGGCTCTGCTTCACGCAGAGCTTGTGTTCTGTGTTTGAACCGCCGAGCCTTTGCAGCTACAGGTGTTCTGCGGCCACTCCTCCTCATTCAGTCGGCTCGAAGGGAAAGCCTCAATCTCAGAAGTGGGCGTTGTGTGGGCAGAAGGGTCCTGGATAAAAGATGTGATTGCGCGTGGTTCGGGACTGCCAGAACGTTTGAAGCGGAGGCAACTCAGCGAAGCAACAGGGAGGGAGCGAGGGACGGAGAGTGAGGAGGGACCGAACCCTTGTCGAGAAACGGAAAAGGGGGAACTAGGAGTGTCACACCGCTCAAGTCAGCGTGGGCGTGCTGCCCTTGCTCAGTTTTGCTCCTTCTGTGCAGAATCCTGGACAGATCCCTGCCTCAAACCAACTTTTCAATCTGACTCACTCGTGCCGTCAGGTGCATTCTGTCGAGCTCGCCCGAGCAGCAAAGCCCTTCGAAGTCGCTTTTTTTGCAGCCGCCACCGCCAACGACGAAGAAAACCGCTTCGGCACCAATGACATCACTTCTCTGATGTTGTATTGAAGGGGCGGGTCCGTGAGGATACCTCCCCAGAGTCCGATCGGACGATGCCTATGGCCAGGCACATTATTCGCCCCAGACAGAGAGTCCCGCACCCACACACAAAATCAAAAGTCGAGCAGCTGTTCGAGACAGTGGGGGGGCTTGACGTGGTCCAGATCAACAGGCTGAATCAACAGGAGATGAACATAGATGAACTCCCTAGAGCGGAACGCTGTCCCTCACCCCGAGCATTGCTGGAATGCAAACAGATGCCACTTACCTCGATGCCAGTTTTCGACTAGCTCCGGTCATAAGAGCGCCACCAAATTCACGAGAGCTTTGCATTTTACTTAGTGCTTGGCCGCGAGCCGCGGCCCGTCTCACAGTCTTGCTATGACATATCTCCTCCAATGCTCATGCATCAGGGCATATCAGGGCTCACAGCAATTTCACATCATCCTTGCCAGCCTCGACAAGACGAGATGTCACCAAACAGGTGCGGTCTGAGTTTGCGACTGTACTAATGTACAGTGAAGAAATTGTGATTTCAGCTCGACTTGTGTTCTTGCTTTGTCATACCGGCCATGGCCTCGCGCCAGAGTCGCCAGAGCTTTGCTGTCCCTTATGTGGCGCCTGGTATTGTGTTCAGCGATGCGTCAGGCTTTGAGATGCCTTGAGAGGACTTTAGGTGCAGACGCAGCCTTTGATGCATGTTCCGAGGACATTACCCAACAACTGAGAGAGCGCCCTCCTTGGCTCTCCATTGCGTTTTTGGCACTCGTTGGAACTCTCAGTTCTGCGCTTGCGGCGCATTCACCGACGCCGACATGCTTAGGGGGCCGGCGCAGAACTCGGCTGCTTCCGGGTTGTTGAAGATGGCCTGACTCCAAGCGTTTACTCTTGGATTTGCCCCAGGAGCCTTTCTTATCTCGTGGTGGACGCGAATTTAATGCTGTTCTTCGTTACGTAGCCTGGCTAAGGATGAACGAACTGCTGCTTGCAAAGATCGGAGATGCATAACGTTTGTTCCACAAAACAAATACAAAGGCTTGTCCTCAACGGAGCCCCGGTGGAGCTGACACTGCTCGCGGCTGGAGCTGTCGCATGCTTCGTTGGCCTTCTCGAACCGGGAGCTCTCTTCGAAGGATGCGCGTCAGATGCAGCATGGAACCCGGTTGATCGAGCAGAGGGGGCTCATTTCGATTCCACATGCCCTCTTTCAATCATCACTGCAAGCCAGCAGGGCAGGACGCGGGATCTGTGAAATTTCACGCAATCTCGAGTGACAGATTGCAGCAGAATCCCCGAACCCTGGCAAACACGGCTTGTACGAAGTCAGGAGCTTGAAGAGGGCTTTTCACGTGCAACCAAGCAACATCAACGACCAAAGCCGAACACGTGTAGCCAGTGTGAAAAGTTGTTTCTCGAAGCTCTAAGGTGGTCACATTGGCACTGTTGTTTCCGATCATGAAGGCAATGGGTGACACCGGCATCCCTGAGACACTGATAGGCTATGTTCTGGGAAAGACGAAGGGACTGCGGCCGATGCTTTTTGTAATGTTTACGTCGGTGGCAGTTCTTTCGGGCTTCTTCAACAACACACCCATTGTGATCATGATGATACCTGTCTTGCAATCTCTTTGCCAACGTCGTGGGCTGCCCCCTCGGACGCTGCTTATGCCTTTGAGCTTTGCAGCCCAAGCAGGAGGGAGTCTGACCTTGATGGGAAGTTCAATCAACTTCGTCGCTCAGGAAGTCTTTGCAGGCAAGGGCTACCACATCGCTTTCTTCACATTTTCACTTGGCGGTGCAATCATTGTTTGCTTTGGTGCAGTGGTGACTTCGCTGCTTGGCCCCGGGATGTTGACAAGCTCTGAAGGCTCCTCACACTCAGAGGGAGAGCCATCGGCGAGCAGACAGGCATCTGCCAAAGATCATTTCACACTGTTTCTGCGCGTTCAGAGCGCGAGCCCATTAATCGGTGTGTGCGTAATGGATGTTGGTTTGCATCGCATTCCTGGAGTGCAGGCAATAGTTTCACTGCTGCGTGAGGGTGATGGCACGAGCACGCACGGCCCAGACAGTCACTCAATTGAGCTACAACAGTTCTCCGACATGCTCCTGCAGTCAATGCAGGAGGTTTCTGAAAGGCTGGAATACAAAGGTTGGGATCAGTTGGCAGATCTGCAACTTCAAGAAGGAGCGAGACTAATTAGCATGTGCGTGTAATGCAGCAAATTCATGTGAGAGTGTTTATTCAGTGTTAGATGATGTGCTCTCTATCCATGCTGTAGTTTTGGAGGAGACCTTTTGCAGATCGGGTGCAGTGCTGCTGGTGCGTCAGCCGAGTCTCGAGCTGCACCGAGTCGAGCAAGCTTTGTGTTTTCCTTGCGACTTGGGAATGTATTGCACTCAGCAGGTACGACGAGTGAAAGGCTTGGAGCTAAGCAACGAAGCAGAGGTGCATCTGTTGGGAGCGCAGCGACGCTCCAGATCCCTTTGTGAAGTCACTATCAAAGACGATCTAGTTGGCAGCAAAATTGATGCGACTCGGTGGAGGAAGGAGCTCCGCTGTGCGGTTCTCTCTGTGAAGGGTGTAGGTCAGGAAGAATCAGACCCAACGAGAAGACCGCATCCCTGTAGTTTTCACAACTACACGCTGCAAGCTGGTGATGTGCTGCTGGTGGAAGCATTCCGCGACATGGTCGGTTCTGACGTTTGGCTAGACAGCTTTGGAGTTGCACGTGTAGAACCGGACTCTGCTCCACCACGTTCTGGACAGAAGGCAGATAGCCTCCGCGCTGCTTTCATTGTTCTCGGCCTGATCGTCGTGATTTCCCTGGCATCTTTGGGATACAAACGACTGAGCATGCCCCTAATGTCTGTCATCTTCCTGTGCTGCATCATAGCAGTGAAAGGTCTTAAGATGGAGGAGGCATACGGCGAGGTGAATGGTACAGTATTGCTTACCATCGTGGGTGCTTTGGTTCTTGGCAAATCAATGGAAAAATCTTGTTTGGCAAATTGCGTCGGCCAGCTTGTGGTGTTCTTCGCTAGGCCACTGGGTCACACGGCTGTGTGCGCCGGACTGTACTGTTCGACTATTGCACTGGGCCAATTCCTGAACTGTGCCGCAAATGTTGCCATAATGGGGCAAGTTGCGTTGTCGGTCGCAGAGGAGATGACGATGCCAGTCGGCGAAGTTGCAATGATTGTTACTTACGCAGCATCGGCATGCTACATGGCACCCTACGGATATCAAACGAACACTCTGGTGATGGCAGCTGGTGGCTACGACTGGGCCGACTTCATCAAATTTGGGGGAATGTTGCAAGTGTTGCACATGTTCCTTGTTCTTATGATTGCCCCATGGTGTGCAAAAGTTTCACCGGTCGGAGCCGTGCCAGTTTGATCAAACTTGCTGAGCATGCTGCTGCAAAGGCTTATGTGCACATTTCGTGCATGCTGCACAAGATGGAAGCTTGTGCTGCAACGGCAGTGACAAACGGATGCACGGTAGCGGCCTGTAGCATGTTGCACGTAGCTCACGTACCGAGCTTCTGAGTGCACGGGCTGCTCTCGTGCTTTCAGGTTTGACTCCCCACCTTGTGTGGCATGCGACTTCCAACGTAGGCGCCAAGCACTGGGCCAGATGCTGAGTTTCAAACCATTCGAAGCATCAGCTCCAGTACGTCATTAAATTGCACAGACGAGCAACTGACAATACAAGACCGTCGGGTCAAGCCTAGCAGGTACCGAGCCAAAGGTTTGTTTTTTGCTATTGTTTGGCGCGCCCAGTCCGGTACTGTACAAGATTCGCCTCCTGGACTCCTGGACCGTTGTTTCTTGCGCATTTGCTCTTGTGCAGGGAAGTTGCAGAAAAGCACGGTACATAAGCCGTGCCGGAAATATGCAAGGGCAAGATCGAATGCAACTGTAAGTTTCTGATGTTTCTAGATTTGTTTTCACAAGAAGTTTTGCGCAGGCGGCGGTGGATAGGCTAAGGCTTGGGAAGCATGCCTAGACGGCTTGCATTATGCCAACTCGTGGCAGACACAGTTCTGTGTGCAAGGTTGCACGCACTGCGGCTGCAACCCTGCCGAGCGCAATCTTCAAGGAAGCGCAATGAGCTGCCGAGGTCAACACAAGTGGCCGGGAATCTGCATGATATGGCGAAGTGAACGTCAAAACGAGGCATACCGACCATTGGTGCCACTTTCGAGTGGATGTTCGTCGGCCAATCCCACGAACGCAGCTGGCCGTGGACCAATTTAAAAGCACGCAAGAGCTCTCCATCTCTGAACACTTTACACTCGAGCTCTGAGCTTCGGTAGCATGCTTCACCGTTCCATGCATCAGCATACAGCATCAGGGAGTATGGGGTGGTTTGGTCTCTCTTAGTTTTCTGACACGGCCAGTGGCATCGTGGCACTTTCGGCCACCCAGGCCTGGATGTGGCTTTGCAGATGTGGCTTCGGGCTGTGAAGCGGGAGATTCGCTTCACGCTTGCGGCTTCGCTCCCAGCACCAGCCCTTCGCGAAGACTGTTGTTATCGCCAGATGACAGTCGCATTGACAAGTGTACTGCTTGTGGTGCTTCACTGCCATTCAGACCAAGCCGATTGCATGTCGCGAAGACGACACATGCAGCACGAGCTTCACTAGCTATAGTCACTAGCTCAATTTACATCTTGAGCGGGCCCTGGAACTTCAGGTGAAAAGCACTGGAATTGAGGCCTTTCCCGCTCCACTTCTGTACTATGCGGCATGTGATGTGGATTGAGTTATGCTGAGCCAAGTCGACTTGTGCTGGACCGAGTTGCCTCGAAATGCTTCCAATTCTGCCACATCCCTGCCAGAAGCTGAGGGCTTTCGGACCGCACGGCCACTGGACTGCCAAGAAGTGCAAAACGGCTGCATTGTCCAAGGTCGCCAGCGGCAGGCCACACGGAGTCACCAGCGGTGTGTTTGATCGCTAGACGAACCTTAAACTCAAGCATGGTTTCTGGACGCATGCATGATCTGCTCGGTGAAGAGGAAACGGAGACAAAGCTTCTTCCGTTGTGGAACTGAAGGCACCCCATGCGTCCAGAGACCTCGCATTTAGATGTAGATGCAGACGAACATGAGCCGCACTGGCTGCTCTTCGGGGTCGTGCATTTGCAAAGCCGACAGTTTTCCGCAGGGTAGCTCGACTGGCGGAACTCTAAGGAAGATGCCACGGTCTCGGAATGTCCGTGACCACGGAATTGCAAGGAGGCAACGTCCGCGCTCATACCGAGGAAAAGCTTGGACGAGTTGACGAAGGAGAGACAGCCTGTTCAGAAGGACACGCTGGGGTTGACGATATGCGAGCAAGCAGGCAGTGAACGGAAAGGTGCGACCATTGTACTTTCAGAGAGGACTTTCTCAAGAAGGGAAAAGGCACGATGTTTTTAGCATTCACTCGTTAGTTTGTTACACATTTGTTGTGACCCGCATTGCAGCACTGAAGGGCTTGCGTGACTGCGCGCTGTGCAGGCAAGGGCAAGGTGAAAGGCAAGGGCAAAGGGAAGACAAAGAAACCCAGTGGCCCCTCGGGCAGCACCGAATAAATTCTGCGGGAGAAGGTGCCTTTCGGAAGTTTCACATTGTCCTCATCCCCTGGGCCAGGTCCGCATCTTCCACGCACACGAGCCGGCCGCCATGGCGTTCGGTTAGGACCTGCGCTGCGCAACAAGGGCCCTTCGATCTCTGAGGTGTCCAAAGAACCTCTGAGAGGCGAGGTACTGGAGTGGAAATCCAAATTTGGCCCCGGGCCTTGGACGTGGGCTTTCTCTCCTCTCGCCCTCCTTCCTCCTTCCTCCTTCGCCCTTCGCCGCTGAAGGATGGATCAAGGCATCCAGCGACATTGACCACCCAATGGCGGAGAAGCGCCAAGGGAAAATCTACATAAACGCGCCGGGCTTGTGTGGCTGGCGGATTGCCGCACAACTGAGCGACAAGGGGCAAGCACAAGCAAAGGTGATAGACCTGATCACGCGCAAGTCTTTGGCGTCGGAAACTTTTCAGCTGTTTTTTCCTCATTTCATGTCAGACATCAGACAGCCGCTCGCCAAGGCCCGGTGAGGTGTGCGAGCTCGGCCCTCGAGCTGTTTGGTCTCCCCGATCTCAAGAGCCATCCGATCTCGAGCATTTTCCGCTTATCTGCGCAGGTTTCACCTTTACTCAGACGCAAGCGGGCCCCCGTCTCAGTCCAAGCGTGTTCGGCCCAGGATGCCCCAGGAGTTGCATTGATCGCCCAGGCTTGGTGCAGAAGAGTGCTGGGTGGTTGGTGATGAGGTGCGAGCACCGCAACAGCTTTCGGAGCTGTCCTTGGAGCCACGGATGTAGGAGTTTGATAGATTTTGAGAAACAAGTCGACGTACTTTGTTATTGCTGTGGCGGGAGCTCAAACCTGATGACTGCTGGCTGACTGGGCCAATCGCTGTTGTGAACCACCAACCTGTTGCTTTGAAATATCACGCGGGTTGCCAGTTCCTGCGACACAATCCGGACGGTCTGGGTACCAGGATTGGAGTGAATGGACAGCAGAAGGGGAAGCTATGGAAGGCGAGGTGCCGAAGGTGTAGTCTTTGGTGCGCTCCGAGTGCATCCCTTGCCTAGGTTCCGACGACTGGGAATGGACTGACGACGACTGGAACCGTTGGCAAAGCAGCAGGAAGCCGAGATCGCGACTTTTCCATTTGCACGTTTGTTTTGAATGTGCGGCCTGGCCTGAGGCGATGGGAGCTCAGAGGTAGCCATCCAAGATTCCAGTGAGGCAAATACTCAGACCATTTCCTGAGCTACCACCACATCATCTGTCGATCTGCTGCAAGGTCCAAGCGCAGGATGTTTAACCTGAGGAAGTTACTCATTGCTGCCTGCCCCCGAAAAGACGCGGTTGAATTGCGGCTTTGCCAGTGCTGTTGTGACTTCAACTTGAGTTGTTATCCGGATGATTCTCTGACATGCCGGTGTCTGATGTTTCCTGCCAAGCCGGGTAAGTAAGACAGTGCTGGACGGTGGTCTCCAACATTGCCAGTCGGCTGCAGCTTCGGCTGCATTCTCGCACCATGCATCAATATAACAATTCTTGAATACCCAGTCACGCAGGTAGTCGGATTCCAGATGACACACAGGAACCCGTTCTTCAGGCAAGACGGGTTGTCGGAGCAGTATCACGACTGCCAGCGCTGCATTAACAGTGTTGTAGATGTTGATCGTGGTGTTGCCGGTTTTGCCTTGGGAAGCAGTGCTCGGATCTTGACCTTCTTGCCGCCATTTGAGCTGAAGTGGATCGGGCCGTCCGGAAGCCGCACGGCGTGAGCTGCCCAGCTGGTCTGTGCTTGCGTTTGCCCACTTGTGGCATCTTGTGACTTATAGCATGAGAATCCAAGGGTGGAGGCGGCAAGGCCGCGTCGAGCAAGCACACGGCCTGCGCTGTGCATCTTGGTGAAATGTGCTTTTAGTCTGCGAACGACATGCATCATGTGCAGTGTGAACATGTGAAGCCATGGTCTGCAGTTCTATGAAACGTTGGCTGGAGGCTGCGGAGTGCAAGTGAAAAAGACGATGCCTCCCAAGTCTCCCACTTCTAGATTGGATTTCTCTCGCCGAGCCGAAGGCGGTCCGCAGAATATTCCATTCAAGGAAATCCGACAAGGCATCCTTCCGTACGAGGAGGTAGACTTCTCTGGCAACTCTTTGTCCGCCAACGAGCTCCCCGAGGTGATCAAGATTTGCAAGCGGTGCCCCAAACTCCGTGTTCTCAAGCTCTTCAAGAACTGCATCGATGATCATGGAGCTCAGGACTTGGCCGATCTTTGCCGGTCTGCACCAGGTCTCGAAGAAATTCATCTGTCACACAACATGTTCACAGCAGCTGGTGCCACTGTTATCATCAAGGCGGCAGAGGAATATCGCAGACCAGACACCGTGCCCTTGTGGCTGCGATTGGAGCATAATTATATAGAGGATGCAGAGAGGGTTTTCCAGAACCTTCAGAACCGGTACAGCGTGTGCAGGCGGACAGATGCCAAGTTGTGCGCTGCTCGCACCTGCCACCACAGGTGCAGGGTTCATCTTCCGCACTTCTGCCTGCAGCGGTTGTCCCAGGTAGAGTCCAACCAGGAGCCCAAAAGGTCACCGACACATGCCAACCAGCACTCGCTGTTCGGGCAGTGCATGCGCAAATTTCGGGCTGATTTGGAGCGTGAGAACAAGGACAAAGTCAAGATTGATTCCCAAATGGAGAGGATGGAGATGCGTGCACAGCCCATGGGGGACCCTCGCATCGAGCCCTTCGACCCACAAGTGGACGATCGAAGACCTTCTTGGACAAGGGAGGCTGCTTGACTTCAAGGAAGGGAAGCGTTGCCTCACTGACTCTCAAGTCAGGCCTCAAGTGTCTTGATGTGTCTTGTCTTGTCGTTGCGGATTCTTCCATGGCTAGATAAGGTCTCGGACCAAGATCCGGAGGACTTTGCAGGCTTTCCTGCAGGGCCGCCCCGCGGCCCAAAACAAAAGGAAGTTCACCCAGAGCAGCTTGTGGATCCGGACAGTTGCCAGGAGTTCGTTTGCATGCTTTGTGAAGGAGTGATTCACGATCCAACTCTCACACGGTGCTCTCACAGTTTTTGCAGCGACTGCTTCCAGAATTGGGTGATGGGCAGAGTAAGGGGGCACTTGAACCAGACTGGGCCAAAGGCCGGCTGCTCGATGCAGAACATTCCTTGCCCGCAATGTGGTCAAGGATTGAGGAAGTGCGATATCGTTCCTTTGCATCATGCCCGTCATGCTGCTGCCCTTGTGCTGCAACGCTGCTGGAGCAACGTTCGCATCAGATGCATCCATCACCCTCAGCATTTTCAGCATCCGTTCGGATACTATGCCCAACAGCTGTCGCACCACACTGGTGTTGAGTGCTCCTGGCTTGGGAACTTGTGCGACTATGTGTCTCACATAAGCAAGTGTCCAGTTCAGAACTATGACAACGGTGACAACTGGGCAACTGGCGGAGAGAGTCAGGATGGCGGTGAGGCTGAGGTTGCGCCCGTTTTTGCTGAGGATGCTTGGCAGGGGTTTCTTCTTTGGGTTTTCTGTTGCCAGCAAATCTTGAGCATGGGGAAGAACCCCCCGACCCTGCATAGCGGGAAGGCAGTGAAGTGTTGACGGCTGCAGGGGAAGGCTAAAGCCTTCTCAGAAGGAGAACTCTCGTACCGCCAGGCAGGAACAGGGACGGGCTAGGAGCAGGGGCGGCAGATGGCACGGGATGGTACGGGACGGCACAAAAAAAGAAAGAAAACACGGCTGAGCGTCATGATGCGCCATGTAAATTTAGAGGAGGCTTCTAAGCATTTGTTTGTGGCTGTGGGAAGCGGGGGCCTGGCAAGCCGGAGAAAAATGCTGTCCCCACATCTGACCAGATCCCTGACCACGTTCTGCAATATTTGCAAGTTCGCCAGAAGAGCGAGTAACACTGACACCGCCACATGGGAAGGGTGTTGAGCGACGGCGAAGATGCTGAATCTAGGTGCCGGAGGATTTGTTCAGAGCTTCTGTACTCTAACCGGACTTGAGTTGGAAAAAATGATGGCGTGCCCAGGTGCAAGAAAACATATACTGCAGCTTTTGGCAGTGTTAAGTGCCGATGATGTAAGAACCAGCCAAGGACGACATCTGCATCGTGCTATATGATTACACTCCGGACAACAACCCGAACAAGATCGCTCTTTCAGAGGGTGATCTTGTCAGAGTTTACAGGACAGCTTCCAATGGTTGGACAGGTGGTTCCGTCCTAGGCCCCGACATGCAAGATGTTGGCGAGCCTGGCTGGTTCCCGACAAATCTCTTGGATCGCTATGACGAGCGCTACTGGGCTGAGGACAACGCGGGGTACACTTATGAGGAGCAGTATGGAGAGCACATCGGACACGGCGGCGAGCTCACCGATGCGAACCATGATACACACATAGACGACTACGACCAGGGCTTTGGGGATAGCTCTGGCGAGATGTATGACGATACCTACAACCAAGCAAAGGACAAACCTTATCCTGAGTCGTTTGAAGCTCATTACAATGACTTTGACAAGTCGTACGCCCAGCCTGTGGACAAATTTGGTGAGCCCTTCGAGGAGTACGTGGAGGTAACCATGGCAGATGTGAACTTGCCAAGGCCGAGGCAGTACAGCGATCCTGGCGGCGAGCAGGAGTATGGCGATTCCCCAGAGAATGCATACCCACAGTCCTTTGAGAAGTACGGAAACACGTTCGATCAACCTTTCGACAAGCGTTTTGTTGAGCCTGCAGAAGAGGCATACGCTGAGCCATTCAGTCAGCCTGAGAAGGCCTTCCAGCAACCTTTTGAGAAGCAGCTCTGCGAGCCTTACAAATCCTTCAACCCGAGCTTCGCAAAGCACTACGGGGAGTCTTTGGAGAAGTCTTACGAGGATTCCTACATTCAGTGCTACGACCAGCATTATGACCAATGGTATGACGATACATATGTGCAGTACGGATACACGATGTAGATCGTTTACATGCAAGCATCGTGCAGAAAGTGACGCTTGAGTGTTTCTCGTGTAATTCATGCACCTCGCTGCATCCCTGTGCTAGGTTGCAGGGAAACTGGAACTGGACCCTAGTTAGACTGCCCGGCCAGCGATGTTGAAGCTAAGCCTCGGTCGGAGGAAAGCCTTTCCTGCTGAACATTCCTGGTACAGCATTGATCCAAAGGAAAGTGTTGGTTTGAGCGGTGTCGAGAAGAGATGTCGCAGCATGTTCCGTTAGTCACCCGATTCACAGCTGCTGAACTTGTCCACCCAGCTAGTTGTGGCATTGACATACTTTGTAGCACATTCAAGTAAAGTTCGTCTTCTTCGAATCGAAAACTGACATGGTGCTGTGCACGCATGCCGGGTGACGTTGTGGCTTTATCGCCGATTTGCTTCGACGCTTGTGGAGTGAGCAGAACTGTGCCCAAAAAGAGCCGGGTGAGCCTTAGTTACTTCCTTGCGGCATGGCCTGGTCAAGGGGCAACGATGACAACACCAATCCAGTGTGGCTACATTGACTCGTGAATGTGCAGGTCCCCGCGCGTCCTGAGTGGAGCTGACAGCAAGCGGTGGCAAAAACAGATGTGGATCATGATGCGCAGACAAGCCATGCATAGCTAGTACCTAGTAGCACAATGCTTGATTTTCTGGCCGCTCCCAGTACACTGCATGCTGAATACTGTGTTGTTTGCGCTGTTTCGTAGCTGTTGTTAATCTTCGAGAACCAGTCACATTTCGCCTTGTCACCACCCCACTCGACCCTTGACACGGGGCAAGAAGCTTGGGCAGACTGAGTACAGAGCATGCGACATAGCTTCAGTTGCAGATGGCATCACCACCATCCACACTGTGCAGCACCAGGATTGGTTAACTCAACTCGAACTGTGCTTCCCTTCTTGTTTTACAATGGCAATTCTCGAGACGGGCCATGCAGTCCAAGTCTCCACAGTGCAGCGCTGGCTTGCGCAGTGCCACCACTCGGAGAATGGTGCTTGGAACGGCTTGCAGAGACACATTGAGACACGAGTGTTTGAGGCCATCTCGCTTAGCGAAAACAACGCGGATCTGTCTGCCTCACAAGGACAGCCGAGCGGGAAGCTTTGCCCAGGGATGCTTTCGCAACAAATGCGTTACCAGCGTAGGAGGGGAGCTCCCAGCCTAGGGCATGCACGCACAACTCACATGTTCGGGCTTTCATTGGGCTTGATCGCAAGACTCGGACCGCTTCAAGCTGCTTGCAGGACATCAGCGATGATACAGCGTCGCTGCTGAGTGCTTTGACCTTGCAGTGCTGCCATTTACAAATGCTCCAGCACGTGGCTTATTATCCCCGGCGAGCCGACACATGTAGTCGCATGTTTTCTCTACACACACAGAGGCTTCCCGGGAACCGGATCGGCGATCACGGAGTGTAGAGCTTACCTTGCCAAAGCTACAATGTTCTGCCACCTCGAACCTTTCAGTTGGCACATATGCAGGTTCTTCCAAATTATGGTCTCGCTTTGGGTCCCAGTTTTAGCAAACTCCGATGGATGGGAGTGATGGGGTGATGCTAAAATGGAGCCACTTTACACAACGTGGGTTGTACACAGCGGCCATGAGGCACGTGAAGGAAGGTATTTGGATGTCACTCGTTTTCGGCTGGCCATCCTACAAACAGGGACAGGACTGTCGGATCGTGCAGATGTGGCAGCATTTGGCAGCCTGAAGCTCGCGCTTCCGATTGCACGATTCTTCCCAGAATCAGCTTTCCCAACAGACAGGGTGGCGTCCAAGTTTCGGGTGGCAGGTGTTAAGGAAATAGGCAGCACCATCGCAGGGACATACAACACCTACGCAAAAGCTAAGATTTGAGGAACCGGGCAGTCTTCAATCCCCTTGTCGAGAACGCACTTTCTGAGCCGGGGCCGGGGTCCGAAGGGCAAAGGCTTTTTCAATTTTTCATGGCCGTTTTTGAAGGACGATGTGACAAAAATGATTCACATTTAATTGTGCATTCCTTGGGGAAGGAAAAGATTTTGCAATCCTGGTTTTCCAACTGCGCTGAAGCTGCTGCTGCTGCTGCTGCCACTCACTACTGCTACTGCATTTGCTGCTGGTACTGCTGCTGAGGCTGCTGCTGCTGCTACTGCTACTGCTGCTGCTACGACTACTACTACTACTACTACTACTACTGCTACTACTGCTACTACTACTACTACTACTGCTACTACTACTGCTACTACCTACTACCTACTACTGCTACCACCACTACTACTACTACTACTACTACTACTAATACTACTACTACTACTACTACTACTACTACGACGACTACGACGACAACTACGACGACTACGACGACTACGACGACTACGACTAGGACTACGACTACGACTGCTACTGCTACTGCTACTGCTACTCCCTCTCCTACTCCTACTACTATCACTACTCCTACTACT
>CAJNJA010012396.1:0-13143 GCA_905231915.1 Symbiodinium necroappetens | reverse complement strand
GAGTCGTGTATTGATGTGGTCGTTCGCCTAGACAGCCTTGTTCTGGCTATACATATGCAAGTGTCTATCGACACTGACAACAAACATCGCCGACAGCTAAACCACATACCGACCAAGCCTATACAAGTGTTTGTCGATACCGGCGACAAGCATTGCCAACGACTAAGTACCGGAGCAAGGCTATCTGAAGACACACCAGAAGAGGGAAACGTATATCATACAGGAAGCCTCTCGTGAAACCCCTATTTTTTCGGTGGTTTCAACGGGCGTTAAACCCCTATTTTTAAATGGATTTAAAGGGTGTTAGACCCCTATTTTTTGGTTGGCTATTCACAAAATGTAACGTATTGTTATGATACTATGATATTTAACTGTATTCAAAGCACCTTGCCCCAGACCACGAAATAACTTAACGCAAAACTGCTTAAAGAATAGAGGGCGTTAGTATATAGGGTATGAACACATACACAAAGATTTGCGCGAGATGTGATGAGAAAACAGACCTTACTGATTTAAATTAAGGTAAAGCTACATGCAAAACGTGTCTTTTCGCGAAATAAGAATACAGACAGATTGAAATAGACTGTCCGGTATGTAAGTCAAGAGAAACCACTTAACACAACACCCAAAAAACTATGAAGCACATAGACAACCGAAAAGGAAAACAGACATGGGATTTCCAAACACTGGAAGCCAATAAAGTCGTTGATGATAAGGCAAAATGTTCGCACTGCAAAAGACGAAAACCGCTTGAAGGCTTAGCCTCATGTGAAACATGTTATGGATATCGAAAGAAGCAAGATGAGAAACAACAAGGACAATGAGCAAATAACGGTAATATCTATTGTGAAGCATGTGAGCAAAAAAGAAAACCTGAAAATTAGGAAGCACATTGTCCAGGAGACACATTGGCGGAGTGAGAAGACAGATAGTCAATGTATGTGCAACGGAATCAAAAGAAGCAACAACACAAGAATAACAATACATAAACACAGAAGAGAAAGAACACGAATTCCCTGAATGCATATTGTTATTGGTGGGGTTTTGCGGGATTTTTTGGGCTAAGGAATAACGGGTATGGGAACATATTGTTACGAGATTTTGGGTTGAGGAATAACGGGGATTTATGCTTCACGGAATAACGGGGATTTTGGGAAATAGGATTTCGGGATTCTTGGTTGATATTTGCCGGCTGGTCTGTCGGCGAATGGTTCAATAGAGGGCGGGGCGAGGTCTTGCGTAAGTCCGGAGGGGGGTCAGGGGGGGCCCAGGATTTAAATTATGTAAATCTTTGAATTCCCGGCCCCAATTAAATAATGTCAACAATATAAATAATTCAAACAAATTAAATATTGGGGAGAGGGTCTGTTGGGCCGCCTCCAGTTCTAAATTGCTTCATTCCCGGTCCGCGCTAGCCTCCCAGGGCCCCGAGACCCCCCTCCAACATTTAAATCATGCAAATTATTCAAAATATGTAATTGCCGGCCCGAGTGTAATTATTTAAATCTGCAGGCCCCCTCAATATTTAAATCTTGTATATTTGTCTGCCCCGACCGCCCCAGGAAACATCAATAGGGTTTGTGTTTACTTGGAAGCTACCTCTTGTGTATATAAAGGGAGAAAGAGCATCATTTCCTCTCTACAGTACAAGAGCCAGCTTCCAAAGAAACCCGATTTAAGCCGCACGCCGTCATCGTAAACTCACCACCCCGGCAACAAACAAAAACATCAAACCCTAAACCCTAAATCCTAAAGATACCATCAAAGAACCAAGGGACCTGTACCAGTCTGCCTTCCAGGAGTAGCGCCTTGCTTCTCAGAAATAGCACTGCGTTCTCAAGGGCAGGGGGGGCTCACTGGTTTAGGGCTTGAAGGCTTTAAGGCTCTAGGGGTTTTCAGGCTTTTTGGATCAGCGTTTAGGTGGGTGTAGAGTTTGGGGGTTCAGGGCAGGACAACGGCCTTCGGATCGAGCTTTGCTCCGGTGGCATTGTCATCCAGGTCCAAATCCTTGCACACACGACGTTCAGAGGTTGAGGAGGAGAGGGAGGAGGGGGAGGAGGAGAAGGAGTTTAGTAAGTTTAGTTGTAGCAGCAGCAGCCGACGTCGTCATCATCATGGTTGTCTTTCATGTCTCGTGATGTCAGGAAGATCTGCAAAGGACAGGCCAAGGCCGAAATTCAAGATCATTCAGCTTGCAGGCCTTCCAGCAACCTCTGGACCCAGCAGCGCACAACGCTGCCCGTTGTTTCGCTTGCCCCAATGTCTTTCTTTACTCTTTGCCCCGCAGTGCCCTTGTTTGTCAACACGGGCAACAGAAAAAACAAAAAAAAAGAACATACGTCCTGGCATGATCACTGGCATGGACGACGTTCTCCCCGTCGGAGCCCGAGCCAGAGAGCTGTAGCTGTTAATGGAGCCAGAGCACAGCCCTTTCTATGCCAGTCGTCGTTCGGGAGAGCGGGGACAACAGAACAAGAAAAGCATTCGGCTGTCTACTGTTCACAGAAGTGCTCTGGGATCTCGGCTGTGGTAGCATCGCTGATTCTTGCCTTTGAAGGTGCCACATTTCGGCTAGGCAGCTGCACAGACGTCTATGATTCATGACGAAAATTGTCACAAAGCAGCCTACAATCCGAGGACAGGTTGCAGGCCTGCTCGTAGATTGCACTCTTGACTCGCTGAAGCGTGCATGGCCTTGAAAAGGCAGGTGCTTTCAGGGGTTTGAGGTTTACGAATATCGGTGCAGGCTTCATGCTCCGGAGAAACCGCATGCGGGTACTTCAGTACTGCCACAAGCACAAATCGATCCTTTCTATATTCAGTTTCTTGAAGCTCACGGAAAAATTGGCTTGCTATTGCTACTATCAATGTCTTGCCGTGATGGTTCTACAACGACTGCTGCAGCTACTCTTATTGCTGCCATCCCCGTTCGTATGGCCATTATCAAGATCGTCTCGTTTTCAAATCATCGCCATTTCCATGACTACTGTAGCGTTAACTCCGAATGCCGGCTGCTCGCAACTTCTGTAGCCAGCTGACTCGTTGCTTCTTGCTAATTGTAGTGAAGTGTATACGAAAGGGGGAGCAAGCAACCGAGAAAGTACAGGCTCAAACCACGATGCGGCCACAATTTTTCTTGACAGAACAAACTAAGCAACAAGCATCCTCCTCCTCACTGCTACCACCACCAGCACTGCTCCACTACTACCACTATCGCCACTGATGTATATTATATTGCTGTTTCCCAATGACGCTTCAAGACGGTCTTTTGGTGCGGGCAATGTGAACATGTCGGTGTGGGCATGCGTAGAGTGCTGATCCCATCGGATGCCCCGTTGCTGTGAATACCATCACTTGGCTCCTCCTATGCAAGTTCTCGTTCCTCTTTGCTCAACCCATGGTTTGTGAGGGGGTGGGGACAGCCGTAACCGTAAACACCTGTCGTTTCATGCCTTACTCGATTAGTAAAGTATCCAAAAGAGCACGCAATAACTGCTGAACACCACACGCCTGGCAGCGCTTATCCTGGACAGTCTAGCTACAAGCAGGGAATTGGCGGCATTACAGCGGCGTTCCCACTCACGCTCCAAGTTGGAGCTCTTGCGTGCTTTGAAACAGATGATGTACTCTGCGTGTCACCGGTAGCAATACGCTACGAGCTTACTGGAGGAGAGAGGTTGTTGGAGTAGCCGCGACAGGGTTGTACTCCTACTCTTGAGACTGAAATCCCCGAACGATTTACATTCTTGATCAGGTCTGGATTCGCAAATTGATTGTGCGACTTGCCCCCCTTGCCCTGCCGACAAGTTGTGCAAGTGGGGCAGGATCTTCGCAAAAGGCTGAAGCACAGGGAGCGGGAAGGACAAGAGGCAAGAAGAGGGGGGCCACTGGCAAAGAGAGCCAGTGGATCAGAGCTGAGTCGGCAGCGTCGTGAGATTTAGCAGGCTCCGGAAGGCCTGCGAGACGTAGGGCCCTGAGCTTAAGCATTGCACGCTCCTGAAGCCCCCAAACAGCATCCCCACAAGAAAAAGTCAGCCAAGAAGAGGGGGGAAGCAGAGAGACACGTGTCGTGGCCTTCTCGCCGCGGAACTTGTACTGAACTGGCATTGCCGCGATGTGCTCGCATGCACATTCTATCGATGCTTCCGATTCTGGAACATTACGAGCTCAAGACTAGGCTAATAAAAGTGCTGTTTTTATTCTGAGCATGTTGTGCTGCATTACTATGGAAATCACTTTATATGGATCTGGGGCTATGGGTCTGGGGCTTCGGGCTTAGAGCTTCGTATTGGCGTGATTAGGGGATTTGAGCATCTGCAGGGCTCATGGCTCATCCCACAACTCCTTAGCAAAGAACTAGAACCCTTTTCCACACCACAAGGAAACATGTAATGTGGTGGCCCAGCGTGCGATATTCTTGCTAGGTGTTCGTCTGCCGGGTACAAGGCTCATGTGTGAAGTCTTGTGGCCGCAGAGGCATCTAGATGAATCGATGCTTTGCATAAAGGTGGTCCTGACAACTTCAGGCTAAATCGACCCAGCCTCTTCATGCATATGCCTGCCGTATTTCTACCATCCGTTGCGCTCATGCTAATCGACGACATCGACGACTCCAGCAAGACCTCTGATTACCATCACAGTTTGCTCTCAATTCCCAGATCTAAATGAAGACATCATCAGCATACACGCCGAAGCTAGGACAAAGTCTCTATTCGACTCTATCCATAAAGCATGCCAGTCTCAGTCTATTGATAGAAGTCGCGGTGTCGCTTCCACTCCCTCGTTCAATAGATCGAAATGACTGGGAAGATTGTGTCCGACCATAAGAGGAACTCTGAGATTGCCTGCATCTTTAGTTCCTTCGAAATGGGATCCCTGACAAGACTCTGGCGCACTCCACACCAGATCTGCCGAGTGTTTTTTTTGCTTCCCCGCCACGCACGAGCAGGAATCAAGCTCTAGGCTTGAACCGGAGCTGTTTGCCCCACAGCTTGCTACAGTTCCCCGAGTCGAAGCACTGTCATCAGCTCATCAGCGCTGCCTTGGCCCTTTCTACTATGACCGGGTCATTGCCGCACTCTTGGCAGAAGAACCTCAGCTACAACAACTCACCTTCAACATCAAAGCCCCTGTCGTTGAATGGAAGCGACACACGTAGGAAGCACGGTGCGTCGCAAACCTTGCTTCGAAAACTCCACTGCTGTGAGCTCTCCGCATCATCTGCGCAAACTGGGATCGCTCCGGAAAGCCCTCCCAGGTGCCAAGTATATCGAGTAGGGGCAAAGTGGTTCGCAGGCTGATCACGCTTTGCAGCTTTCTGGCCTGAAGCATGCCCAATTGCTGCGGGAAGGGCCTGAGCAAGGATCAGAAGGATGCACTCCAAAGAGAAGTTCAGGGCTGTTTCTGCCGGGTGCCAGGCTTGTCACAGCCGCTGCACGCCACCTGGGATCCTGGCTGTGGGTACCTTGACGTGACATGTGGACTCTCGGCAAGATGTGGGGAAGTCGGTGAAGTTCAACTTCGAGTTGCGAGATCTTGCATGACCCAGTCGATTTCAAGCATTGGGGAGTTTACTTCGCTTAGTGCTTAGATTTTCTCGTCGGCCTTCGATATAGATAACTGTTCCTGAGTGTATGTCCTTTGATGAGCAAGAGGCACTACTTTCACTAGTGGTCAGCTCAGTGGAGCTTCAGGACGGTCTGCCCCCTTCCTGCAAGTGACAGAAGTCTTAACGGTTCTAATTACCAAGAACCGCGGCTTAACTACTTCACTCTCCGTCTCGGCACTCACGCGACACAGCATGCTCAGGCAGGTACCACAGGTCACTGCCCGCTCTCTTCCACGAGTCGATCGCGTGCTGCGGCAAGGTGTCACATTTGCAGGAACAGAAAAGGCATCGTCGGACACAGCAGGATGAACCCACTCCAGGAACACTGCGGAGGTCGGGGGCAAGAGCTGCCTCCATGGTTTCCACCGGCTTGTCCCGCTCTGAGGAGGCTTGGAAAGACATGTTTCCTTGGTGAATCAGGCGGGCACTCGGGCTGGTAAGGCTTACCCGCCTGCAAAAGAAGTCTCGAACTTGGGGCCACGCGCTTGTTTTGAACGCCCAAGCCGCTCCTTCTAAGCACCTGTGTCTGTAAGCAAGAAATTTCAGGCACCAAGCTGACTTCTTGGTGGGGTTCCTCTTTTTCGTGACAAAGTTTTTGGATCAGAACTTAACGAGCTTGACAGCATGGATGTGTCACGTCGGCACATCTTTGGAATTTTCTGTGTCTGTGTGGCCTGGGATCTAGATGACTAGATGCATAGTTGGAGCACGGCTTAAAAAGACTGATCAAACGCAACGCAGCAACGCCAAGAGATGGAAACACCCGCTATGTTCCCCCAAACCCCCAGACGTCTAAACCCCTAAGCCCGATGCCCAACTCGCGCTTTGTCCTCCATGCGAAACCCCCCCCAAGGCCACGCTGAGGAATGAGTAGTAGGATCATTCTCAGGGCTCCCTAGTATAGTCACCCTAAACCCTCAACCCTAAACCCTAACCTCATAGTTACACCCGCCCACCCCTGCTTCAATGAACTCAGGCCCCTGCAGATTTTATCTGCATCTGGATTTTGTGCCTGGCCCCAAGTCGTGGCATGTGGGGGTTTCCGAAAATAAGGGACCCTAATGTAGTACCCTAAATAGTAGGACCAAAACAGGGTACCCCTAATTTTCGGAAAGTCCCATGTCAGTGTGGAAACAAGGGCAGAGTCTGGCTTAGGGCTGTTAGTGCTTAGACTTTGGAGCTATGGGCACAGTATGGAGTTAGGGGTATCTCTGACGGTTCACGGCTAGCCCTGAGTGTCTGAAACTCGCGATTTCAATGAAGGCGTCCATGCTCCCTAGGCCCCAACCCTAAACCCTAAACCCCGAACCCAGATCCTAAACCGGCGAAGGAGCAAATCAAAGGTGCCAGGTGCACGGCATCTGAGCGTTCGGATCTCGGACGGTCCCGGCGTCCTCCGAAGTCGGCTCTGAGGATTCGCAGGGATGGAGCGGGTCTACTAGGGCTTGCGGAGTTTAGGGTGCAAGGGCTTAAGGATTATAATGAGGGTTATTAGGGTGTAAACTCGAATTTAGAGCCGACTTCAGTCCTTGTCCATCGGAGGCGTTTTGGGCTGAGCTCTATCTGGAGCTGGGCCTTGGCCTTGCCTTGGCTGGTACCTGACTTGGGTCTTCCTGGGCCCTCTAGGGCCAGGGCTTCGGTGCTTGGGATTAGGGCTTTGGCGGGTTTACGGGTTTAGGGATATCTAGAACTGGAGCGATATCTTACTACGAAGTGTTCAGACCTCTGTATCACTCAACTCTGCATCACAAGGCAATCTGAAGCCTGGAACCCTAGCGACCTCCCAATTTTTAGCATCTGCAATCACCCTCCAAGAGTTAGAACTCCGCCCCCTGTGAACCGCAAGCCCGAAAGCATTTTTCGATATTGTAAATGTTATGTTACTGTATTTTGTTGCATTCCATTGTATTGTAGCCTACTATGTGATACTGTATCACTGTATTCTATTTCTATTCTATTCCATTATTTTGCCCAAGCCCGGTCTTCGAACGGCTTCCGCATATACCACTATACTGCGGGAAGGTTCCGATGATGGTTGAAGCGCGTGCCGCTCGGGCTGAGGCTGCTTTCCTGTGAACGCCCAAGCCTCTCTCCCGCGGCGCAAACAGCCTACGACCTACTCCCTGATGTCAGCGCCCTGAAGCTATAGAACCACAAGGCCATTGTGCTGGCTTTGGATTGGAGAAACCCTTAAACCATAAAGCCTAAACCAAGAAGCGAAGAGTTCGGGTCGAAACCTAAACTCCAACATGTATTCAATCCGCACAGGAGGGTAGGAAGCCTTGTTTGTGACTGAGAAGAACAGGCAACAGGAACGCAAGGCAAACCACACCTTCCAAACCCTTAAACCATTCAAACCTCCCAACACCCCTGCTTCCTCTCCTAAACTCCTTTACACACGCAGAAGTGCCCAGTTCTAGGCGCACGGGTCGATCGGGGGCAAGGTGACATTCAGGTTCCTGCCGCTGAATTTGATGAGGCATGTGAGATTCTTGTTGTTGTTTGCTGTCATGTTCAGCTCGAGCTGCCGAAGCTACTCTGAAGTTTAAAGGCTTCTGGTTCGGGCTTCGATTTGTGGAAGAACGCTTCAGCTGAAGAGGCAATGACATGTCGTTGCGTCATGGTTGTCACCATTTAACGCCTTCATCAGCATGCCATCATCATAAGCATCGCCTGCTGCATGTGAGGCTGATCTTGCTACCGGTCTTCATGAGAAGTTGGCATCCGTAACACCAACGTCAATCAATCCTTATTCTTGTAGCCTATCATCTCAACCTGGGTCCAATAACCCTTGCCCTCAGTGTCATGTTTTTCTTCACCCGTTACTCGTCGGCGACCCTGCCTCTTGCACCACTCTCTCAGCAGGTCTACGTTGCGAGTGTCCAGCTCGGGGTGCTGAGCGTCGCAAGCCGAGCGATCTGTTCTGTGATCCACAACCAAGACATGGCCGACAAACCACTTGTATGCAGCGTCATGAACTTCGAAACCATGCCGATGCAAACACAGATCGACGTCAGCTTCGTCTTTGCTGCAACCGTGCTGAGATGGGAACGTTCCCCATGCCTTTTGCCACTCTGGTCCTGGCAAGTTACGACTTGGAAGCGTGGGGGCATTCACATTTCTGAGGTGAACCCTTTATGTCACCCGCATGTCGCATACTTAGCATCTTCGCATGCTGAGAGAAACGAAACGGATGCCATGTTTAAGCCGTCTCCGCTACTTTTCACCAACACCTTTGACAGCTGCAGCCGTGCACATTCTAGATCATACCGTTCGCACATCTTGATCATGGCCACGCATTATGCCGGCACGACATATACACGTGCTCGCTACAAGACCTCGTGGTTTCATGGTCCATATATTGATGAACAACCCAGTTTACAAAGTCTGGCCCCCCGTCAGTTTCCCGCCAGAGCAAGGCCCTTGCAATGGTTCGACACATTGCACTATCATGTCAAAGGTAAATTAGATGTTAGACAAATTCGCAGGGGATTGTCAAAGCAGCGCTGATTGTTTGTCCATCGTCGGCATGCCGATGTTTCTTGCGACAAAAGCTGGGGCACTATTCGTTTGCGAGCCGGCTTGGGGCTTTAGCGAACCAGGGGAACTTAAATGCCAAAAGCATGGCACGAAGGCTGCTTTGATGCAACAAACGACACTCATATACGTGATGACTGTACCTGAATGCTCGGAAACCATAGGCTTGACGTCACACGCTGTTCACAAAAAACAGATCAGTTTTCTAGGAAGAGATGGAAATTTGTCCAATCTCGGCGTGATCCGACAAGAAACAAGGTTCTTGCAGGGTTTCGGCATGGCAAGACACTCGAAGATCCTTGATTTACACCGCCAGCTGCCTCGGTTGTCCGGCCATTTGCATCCAAAAGCTGTCCACCGGACTATATGCATCCAGAATCAGACATGCTAAACAGATATGCTGGAGAAACCGGCGGGGTTCTGCGGGGTTGCTTCGGCAAACGCGGGAGCAAACAAAAACATTCGCATTTTCATGCATGCGCATCTCGACGGCTCGGCGGGAAAGCCGCTCCATTGGAGGCACCACGATGCTTAAGTAGATGCAATGGAAAGGAAACATGTATGCGCATGTTGGGAAGATTCCGGGAGGATTTTGCCCTGTTCCGACGTCGGGATGAAGAATGTCTGCTGGCGAATCTCGGCAAGGAAGCAAGGTGCCTGTTTCAGCAACCATTTGGTTTGAAATCAAGAAGCTTTTGGCTCACTTCATAGCAGTTAGCAGTGTTCGATGCAATGCTTCCCTGGCGCAGAAGCCCAATAAAGCATGCTACGCACGGCTAATGCAAGTTTCACATGCTTTGCCACATCCTGGCCATGGCAACAGTCCTCCATTAAACATGGTAACATCGCGGCATCTCTCTCCAGCACGAATGTCTTCCGTGTTGTGGCAATGTTTGCGAGCAGGTGATTGCGCCGACGTCGGGATGTGGAATTTCTACGCGGAGGTAAGTGCAGCTGCCAATGGTGTAACATTGGTGGACCCGATGGCCGAGAAACATCAGTGTTAGTTAGTTTTGTAATTTTGCACTTCTAAAGTCATGCAACAGTTGAGATACAAACCAACGACAACATGGTGCAGCGAACAAACCCGTCTCGGAGTGAGTTGACGGGATGGTGGACTCGGTACAGGGACCGATCGATATCACCATACATGATACGAACGTTGCTTAGAGACGGAAACCGACAAGTTCGCTATTGGCCTGTTGACCCGACGCGTAGAAAGTTGGGCCACCCATCTTGAACCGTTTGGAAGTGAATCAACGAATCTGGCCGTTGCCTACGGCATGATGTCATGGACCAGACGGGCTTCGGCAGCGAGTCCACCGTGATCATTGCATTTCGCAAAATCCCTACTTACTGCTTTTGAAGTCTTGCAGGACGCCTTTTGCGGTCACATATGACTTGATGCTAGCATCGCTGCATTGCTGCGTTGCTGTGTTTGGCTATTTGTGCAGCCGATCCCTTTGGCAAATTGACCGTTGATGATTCTGTTGTTGTGTTCATGTGGAAGCAGTTGGGACTGACAAATGCGGCTTGAAAATCGCCAACCTCACGCGTGGCAACTTAACCGTGGGGTGGGCGCCCAAGCCATGGCGCGAACATGAAAAGCAGATTTGCTCGCTGTCTTTGGATCTTGTGCCCGGGCCCATTTGCTTGGTGCGAAGCAATGAAGATGCGGCTTTTGTCTGCGCAGGTGCATGCCTGAACGCCCTCCGGCTCTTCCCCTTACTTACAGAGTTTCATTGCACATGGTATGTGAATAAGGACCATGTCCTCCAGCAGATGCCAAGATTTGCGTACTGCAAGAATCACTGGCATGCAGTGTTTGGGCGTCAACACACACACAGGCAAACACAAACGCGTACACGCACACACGCCCGTACCCGCCCACACAACTTTCAAGATACATGTCTGGCCGGTGCGGCGAGACCCAAGCTTGTCGAGGACGAGGACCACGCATGTTTCAGAATCAGCATGAAAAACATGAAAAACGTGACCTGTACCTGGCAAACTTGCAGATTGCAGGTACATTTTCACGGCAAAACTGGATGGGCCTTCGTTTTTCCAGGCCATCCAGTTTGCCCCTGGGCCCCCTGCAACTGTATTGTTGTAAAAGTTTCAAGTGTTCAAAAAAGCATGGATCCAAGGTTCAGAACATGGAAAGATGCAAGACCTGACATGTCAACTGAGAGCGCAGTGTTTGTCGCATGTACAGCAGAGTTACACAAACACACGAACACACTCAGATCGAGAATGGCCATCCTGAGGCGGCCACCTCATCGTGCAGACTCGTCCAACGACAGCTACAGCAAGGCCTGCAATTCGATCTGAACCGCAACGTCGGGCGTTGACGTGCTTTTGTATCGCTGCAGCACCCTTGATGAATGACCTGTACTTAAATGCCTATGAGGCTTTCTGGACTGCGTGGGTCAGCTGGCACCGGTTGCAAGCCGGCTGGCGAAGATTGCAGATCATTTCCACGAGTGGGCGAGCGAGTTGTTGCGTGCTCGATGGAGCGCAAGCCAGCAGTGGCACCTCGCAGGATCTCCCTCATAGCAAACCCGGCCCCCCAGCCAAGCACGCGTCCATCGCGAAACACGACCCTCGAAGCGGCACTTGAAGAGATGAGGAGAGACGAAGGCTGCGCGCTCGAAGGTACTTATCCCAGGAACTTGACCAGGTCAACGCCACAAAATCACCTCTATTCGCCATTCTGGATCACCAAGCATTGCTGGTCAACAGCGGCCCTGTCGGTCTCGTCATGGCTGTCAGGGTGGCCGCCAAAACGAGTCTGTCCGTCTAACTCAGTCGAGATTCGGAGCCTGGTGAACCGCAGCGGCTATGGTAGCATCCTGTCGCAAGGCTCACCGAAGACGGAAACGAACTGCTGGTTTGCCTTTCCAAGCGCACAAACTAACACGGCAAAGGGTTGTGTCCATGCAGCTCAGCTCCCGACAGTCTGCGAAAGTTGAGCGTCACCGTGGTGCACCAATTGTAACATGCAGCGCCGGCTTGCAATCACGTTGTTGTGACGCTGTGGCCAAGTGTCTCATCGATATCGAAAAAAGACAGGGAACGACGCCAAAGAAAGAACCGGAAATGCGCTGACCTGAAGCCTCAAAGATCTTGATCCAATGCGGCTGTTGACAGCTGAAACTGTTTAAACACATGCGCAGGGTGTGTGGCAGCATCCACGGTACTGTCACTAGTTTGCATCGTTGCATGAGGAGTAACTGTCATGAAGAGCATGCGGCGTACGTCAATTGGGAATCTGGCTCGGCCAGAAGTGACCAGAACGAGGACGGAAACAATGAAGTGTGCCCGAGGTGAGGATTTTGGAGCAAAGAGTGCCAGCAGATGCTGCAAGGCTCGGCATGACGAGACACATTCACGCCTGAACACCATCATCTGAGAAATGCACCCTGATGGTTGGTACCGGCCATCAACGTCCAGACTTTTCTTAAAATCAGTGCCGAGGTGTGACACTTGCCGTAATCAGTGCACTCCACAACCTAAAGCTCAAGCCCCCATGCGAAACCGCAATGTAGACTCGGCTCTTCAAAACAAAAGGAAAAACATTGTTCACACGCACCCATACCCACCCACCCACCCACACACATACACAGAGAGAGAGAGAGAGAGAGAGAGAGAGAGAGACAAAGAGACACAGACACAGACACGGACACGGAGAGACATAAACTCCCCTGGACTCCTCTTCGTAGCGTGAAGAGGTTTCAGAAAACGAGGGTACTTCTTTATTATGGGCCGTACTGGGATCCCTCTTCTCTGAGACTCGCAACAATTACCTACGCCTATATATCTATATATATATATATATATCTATCTATTAGCAGGATGTCAAGAGTGCGTTCAGGGTGCCGACGCACGAACAGCTGGTAGTTACTATGGTCATGGTATGTTATGACTACCTATACTACCTATACCTAAGGACTTTTGGAGGGGCCCCTAATGGGGACCCTTAGTCCCATTACCTTAAA
>CAJNJA010012395.1:0-13144 GCA_905231915.1 Symbiodinium necroappetens | reverse complement strand
GAGAGCGGAAGGCTACTTCATACTGGCGACGCGCCCTCTGTTCGAGAGATGGCCCCTATGAGTGCTGCACCGGATCGCGACGTGCATACAGCGGCTCCCGAGGGAGTCGCTTCCCGGGCCAAACGCTGGCGACGACGAGATGGTGCCGATGCCAGCAGGCCATCCAAAAGCCCGAGGCGCGAAGTTCTCGCAGGCGCTCCTTGGCCGGCCTCAGCCACCGGTACTACTCCAGATGCCCTGCACCGACAGCCGCGAACACAACTCCTGGAGGTCGAAGAGTCAGTACACTCTACAGAAGATGCTGGGTTAACATGGGAGTTAGCATGGCAGCAGGTACTGCAGTTCGCCCTAGAACATGGGACAGCGATGGTTGGCGAGGTTATTCGCGACCCTCAACAAGATACGGTCCTGCCGTTGCAGGACCAAAGCCCAGAGGACCGTACCGATCTCCTGACGGCAGCCGAGGAACTGTGGATGGTGCTTCAAGCAGCAGCAGGATTGGCAGATGCGGCAGCGGTTCCCTCTCTATGTGTGCGTCTACAAGACCTACTCAATCGAGTTCGGCAATGCCCCAGTGCGCTCAGTGGTATCAGACAAGGGACGTTGCTGATGGCACAAATCACGGTAGGGAACCTGCTCGACCCGTATTCCTTTGCTCCGACAACTGCTCAGGAATGGCTGTTTCCAGCAGCTATTGCCGAGCATGGGGCACTGGCACGGGGACATATCGCGACTATGCCCTCTGCGTCGCAGGCCATGACCGCTCTGCTCGCCAAAAGATGCCCTGCACTCCTTCAAATACCAGACGATGGCGTTCCGGACTTACTTTAGGATGGGCGATTCTGGTTCTTCTCGTGAGCGCTGTTTCTGCGTGGAGCAAGAATCGATTACGCTGCCTTCGCTTAAGCCTGACGCAGGTGTCGATACTGAGCCGTATTACAGGATGGTTCATCGGCATTCTCGACGAGCACATTAGGGTTGCTGTACAAAGTTTCCACTGTGCATACTCACGATATATGGATCTTGTGTACAGCTCGATTTTCCGTTCGTCGACTTTTCTCTCGGTCAGGCGCTCGGCAGTGCTTGCTCAGGCTTCTCTAATCTCAGGGTGCACTTTCCCTGGTTGCCGCCGGTCCCATCGCGGCAGTCCTAAGAGGCCCCAGGCCGGTTCTCGGCTTCAAGCTGGCTTGATACTCTGGCTTTTGGTGTTCCCGTGTCAAGGGGTACAGATATGGCAACAGAGTTTCATTCAGGGGCAGCCCGTCTTCACCACGAACAGTGTTCCGCCGGTCCAGGACGTTCGTGATCTTCAACCTGTCAGGACCCCCAACTCTCCTGTCGTGGAGCCAGTGTTAAGAGCCGCCCCGCAAGCTCTTCGCACGATCTGTGTATATCGGCCTCATTCGGCCGAGCAACCAACTGTTATGCTTGCTGATGATAGGGTGCATGGGCAGCTCTTGCATCGGATGATCTGCTCTGCCTTCGGCCTTGTCGATTCGGAATGGTGTTTAAGGCGACTAGTGGAGGCTCTCCCATCACTGCCACCAGAACAATATGTGTTGTCGCCGGCGATCCTTTCTTGGGACCAGGTGTTAGTGCCGGTGGACCTCCGGCCGCTGGGTGGTAAGGTCCGCCTTCAGCTCACGAATCGCTGTGTGGCCTGTGGAGAGGTCGCTGCTCGTGCAATGCAAACACAGCATCTGGGCCCATGCCCGGTCACGCTTTGTCGCACGAGTCAAGGTTGGTTTCATCCCACAGCACGTCTACTTTTGTTGCCGTACGGTGATGCCTTCCAGGTCTGGCCGATGCATCAGGCTCCAACTACCGAATTGCGGTCGCTCGCCGATAATGAGGATAGGGCCCCTACCCTTGAAGATCGATTCAGCACCAGCCTCTCACTTCCGAGTACTGGCGAGCTTGCATACCACGACCTCAGCGGGGCTAATGCTGTCATTCTGCACATGCATGGTCACACATATGCCTGTGTTCCTTCGTACGCGGATCATATAACTTTGCGATCAGCTGCATTGGATGCCGTAGCGGCCGACCTCCAGATCCTGCCTGCCGGCCGGCTCTGCTTTGCGCGCCTCCTGCCTCCTCTGGATCGCATGCCGGCTATTCAGTATGTTGCTGCCTACTGTTGTGACGGCGAAGTTATGGGAGTTGTCGACCTCCGGCCTTCTGAAGGAGGGGTTTATGTAGTTGCTGTTCCGGAAGGCGCGACACCGGCCGAGAGGATTTCGGTAGCTATCAACATGCATGGAGAGCCCTCGGCGAACAGTCCAATTGCGGCTAGTCTTACGCAGGGACATTTGCAGGTCCTCCACCGAGAGCATGTTGTGGATCCTTTTGCTCCTCTGAACGCTGCTCAGCCAGCCCCCATTGTTGTCCTTCGGCGGCGCAGTAATCTTGCCGCAGGCTACAGGGATCCCAGTCTGCCGCTTGAAGATCTTGGTACCGACAGTCATGAGGTTCCTTTGGTCTTCAGCCCTGAGCCAGAAGAGGTATCAGCGGCAGCCGGTCCCGCCTCGGGTTGGATCGGGCCTCTACTTGGGTGCCTTTCAGTTTCTGTTGCTCCCCGTCCGTGCCTGCTCTCCCTTCTGGTCGCTGCTGCGATGGCTGTTAGAGACCTGGCTCCCATTGAGCCTCTCTCCTCTCATGTAGAAGGTAGGCCGTGGACTTTTGTGCAGCAACACCCAAGCCTTGCTTCCTTTGAAGAACATGCCACCCTTGGGCGGAGTCTTTCTGTTCTGGATGCCCGTAACACTCTGAGCCTTACGTTTGATATGAATGCAGGCCTTCCTGAATTTCGGATCTGTGTCTGGAGCCCCGCTGAGCAGAGCTGTTTCTATGTAGCGGGGTCCGCCCAACCAATTGTTCTTCGTGAACGTCTGTTCGAGACTAAGGTGGCTATGCAGCGTCATGATTGTGTCCCTTGGGATCCATTGCCCTTTGATCGTGGTATCCATTATGTTGCCACCAATTCTGATGCTGCGGTCGTCACTGTCATTGCTGATACTGGGAAGGAATACCTCTGCCTTGATGTCCCTAGACGGCACTTTGGAGCTTCGTTTCTGCAAGCTCTTCAGTTACTGTGCCCACAAAGATGCTTCAGAATCTCGGAGAATGTCCGTACCCCGGTTCGCAACGGCGATGTCATTCGCGTGTTCGATGATCAAATCTCTGCATGCGGGGCACCTCAGTTCTATGTGCCTCGCTTTTCTCTCCCACCTGTTCTCGAAACAGGTACTCAAATGGTTTACATAGTTTCAGTTGATATGGGAACGATTCGGCTTAAGATTCCGTTGGGGGTCGAAGTCGGCATCATTGAGCGTGCCCTTGTTGTTTGGTTAGGCCGGCAACGTTGTTTGGGAACGCGGTTGCATAAGCTTGATCTTGATGTGTCTGTTCCCGTCTACTGTCTTCCGAGACGGGGGAGGAGCACCCTGGCCGTCGGCTTGGTCGACTTGGTTGACCCTGTCATGGATACCATTGTGCATGTCGTCGATTCGGCCGGTCTCGCGGAACTGGACTGCGAAGTCCTGCGAGAACCTTGGCGCCCTGCATCCCTTTTCTGGAACGATGTGCTGGAAAGGAAGCCTGTCTGCATTGCCTGTTGGTCTGCCTCTGATACGGCTAGTGGGGGTAAATATCCTGTTCGATTAGTGACTTTAGGCCTTGACATCTGCCGGGCTCTTGGCTCAGGGTGGCAGCCCCCTACTGCCAGTGTGGTGCCTGAGTACGACCTTGTCGTGGCAGCCGAGCATCTTGGCATCCAATGGGGCCATGCACAGGTTAGCAATGGGAAACCCGCCTCGACGCAGACTGCTGCCTCGTATTGGCCCATGCAAGCCTCCCCCCTCTTCTCGTCGGCGATGCCGGTGCCGCGCCGAGCCGACGGTTGCTCCTTTGATGACAGACATGGGGCTGAGGGAACACTTTTTCATCTCGAATGCCCGCAAATGCAGGTCAGATGCACTATCCCATGTGTCGCAGGACGGCACATCTGGGCTATACGCATGGGTAACTGGGTGCGGGCTGCTTGCACAACTACGCTCGGTTGGGACGAAGTGCTTGATGTGGCAGGCCTGTCATACTGGGACCTTCCGGGAACCAGTATCCATGGCCCGCAACAGGTCTGGACCTGGCCAGAGGATGTTCTTTCCCTGTCGGGTCAATGCGGACATGTAATGCATAGCGGCAGTGACCCATGTCTGGAGTGTCTCTATTCTGCTGATCCACGTCCACAGCCTGTTCCTCCTGAGCACTCGGCCGGATTTCGCCCGTCTGGATCAACCTGGCTCCCCCTTCTGCTGTCGTGTTTCGCTGCCCGACGGCTTGGCTGCCACTGGACCGTGTTAATTTTTGTCCTTCCAGCCGGCTCGGCCGCCGGAAGTTCGGGATCCTCTGATGCACCCTCGGTTCTCAATAGTCCTAGCTCTTCTGAGGGACTTGCTGGCATGGAAAACTCCACTCCTGGATGCATTCCTGCGTGGTGTCATGAGTTGTCTTGCCAGAGCACGCACTTCACTGTCAATGCGGTGTCACTGGCGGAGTACTTTTTACAGCACTCCCCAACAGAATTGGTCCGGGTGCAGTTGTGGGTACCGTTCCAGGGGCCATCCTTGTTTGATTTCTTGCGAGATGAGCCCGCCGAGGTGCTTCACTCTAAATTACTTGCCGCCGGCCATGACCCCACAAGTCGGGTCTTGTATGTTGCTTTTGATACGCAGAGCACTGTTGTAGACTTGCTTTCCGTCCCACCTGCAAGTGGTCGCTGGTGGATGGTTCGTGACGGCATTTCTCGTGAGCTTCTGAGGCCTGTTACTACATGGGTAGAAGATAACCGTAGAGCTGTGGTTACATTGAACTCGCATGGACAGGTTGCAAGTTTAGTTGCCACGCCCGAAACTGCTGCGCTATATAACTTGCCGCAAGGTGCCAAAGGAGTGACGGCCACTCCCTTGACTCGCGTCTATGGGCATTTAACTGCTCTCGGTCTTGTTTTGTTTGAAGCTAGCATTGGGACAGTTTCCGGGGTAACTCCACGTCCCCTGCCTCTGCTCGGAGCTTTGTTGCTCACAATGCTTCCTAGTCATGCTATGATGCAGGGTCAGGTTGTACCAGCGCGGAACCAAGCCCATTGGCATGCCGCTCAAGACCTCCCGCGGCAAATGCGAGTGTGGACTCACACTCTTGCGGCGCCTGTGGTTGTTCCATACGCGGCAGAGCCTAACCCGGCCAGGTTGGCTGCAGCTGTTGCTGCTACGCACCGGGGCGTGCGAGGAGATGGTGTTTTTGATTGGACCGTGCCACGTCAACACGGTGATGCTGCCCACATCATACATTATCCGGCTGGTTTATGCCCGCCCTTTGTGTTCTGGCTCGTGCATTATCGTGGACGGGGATCTGTGATCTGTGCTACCCCAGGGAATATAGACTGGCCGTACCTAGCACGGGAAGCCGCTGAAGCGTTTGCGTCTTCCAGCTTCATGCAGGGTTCCTTTGGCATTCAGCACAATGGTCGGGTCTTTGCGTATGGCTCCGAGTTAGCGGCGCCACCTCATGGCACAATACTGCACTTGGTCCGTACTGGCGTTCGCTCCTCTGCCAACTCTGCATCCAGTGTATGGGACGCACCTGCCGAACTTCCATGGATCCCTCAATTCGAGTACAACCTGTGTCTGGGCCCGGGGGGAGAAGCCCCTATCCAAGACAGCTCCCTGGAACACCGATCAGCACCGTGCTCGGGAGACGAATTACAAGCCTCCCTCTCCTATATGCAGCATCTTCTCGGCGGCTTAGAGCAGTCTGTCGAAAGATGCCAAGCAGTCGCTGTTGCGCTTGAGGCCCAGCAACCCCAACGTGAGTCGGTCCCTTACTTCAATGGGGAACAGCCGGAGCCTGCTGACTCTGCCGCTTGGGGTTTGCAGGCACCTGGTATGCTTCCACGTCTTGGTATGGTGGCGGCTCTCGGCTTCTTAGGTCGAGGTCATGCCTGGCTGCTGCTCCCCGGATTGCTTGTGGTTGCACCGCCCATTGCGAAGGCAGATGCTTCGGATGATGAAGTGCCGGACGGCCCCACCGAGCCAAGCTCACCAGATCTCACTGAACTGCAAGCCCCTACCCCTACTGGAAATGTCGAACATGGTGTCGAACCCTCAGTAGGGATCATACAGCGTCCTAGTGACTCATCACTTGCCAGTACCTCCGCTCCCCTGCGTGGTGAGATTGAGCCCCAGCTTGACCTTTTTGATACCCATACTGTTGCTCGGCTCCAACGCACTGTTGCAGCTTGCCTCAGCGAAGTTGATGTGGAAGATTCCACTACGCCTTTCATACCGGCAGGATGCCCTTTCACCATTCATAACCCGTTTACGCGTCGCTCTCAGTGCAAAATTATGTCTGAGCTCATACAGTCCCCACAGGCTTTGCGCACCGTTTTATCTGACTTTTCTGCGCGCAGAGGCTGGCAGCCGCTTGTGAGTCTGCAGCCTCAACCGGATGCTCGTAGTATCCACCTTATTCCAGCTGCAGCTAATCCAGATTTGGCCGCTGTGGTTCTTCGCACAGGCTCCGCGTTGCAGCCTATCTGCCTTGCTCGGACGTGGCAAGGAAATCCGTACCGCAGAATTGTCCTGAACGGTCGTCATGGACGGCTACGTGAGCCTTATAGCATATCCCGAGGCAGTGGCGGTGCAGTTGCCTTTCGAGATGGGGATTGCATGCATGCCGATATGGGACCCTTTGGCCCGCCCCCACCCACCCCAGCTCGCTCAGACGGACACCGGCTGTCAACTACTGTTGGGGCTATTGCGGTCTTGGGGTCTCTCCGGCCAGGTCGCTTTGCCCTTTTGTGCCTTACGTTGCTTGCCACCTCCCCCGCTGCGGTCCAGATTGTGCCACCTGCGCCTGACGGGGTTTCTTCTGCCCGTTACTCGGTCAGCCACTTTCCCTGGAGAGAAGCTGTTGAGCATCAACACCTCAACCGAGTTTGCCGGGATAAGGGTTGCCGGATATCGCTCCTCTGCCCGTGGCGAGGGCCTCAAGGTCTGTACCACACCACTTCGCAGGCCACGCTTCAAGATGTATGGCACCACTATGCCGAGTCGGGTCGCCCTCAGGAGCTCATGCCTGTGTGGCCTGGGTTGACTGCTGATCGGCTTTGGTTTGTTCCACGTGCTCATATTGCCGGGGCGTTGGTTTGTGTGGTTGCACATCACGATACTAGACTTCAGGCTCTAGTGATCCCGGCCAGGTCCTCGCCTACCAGACCATCCGTTATATGACTGGATGGGCGGTCGATAGCATCGGCCTTCCCCCGGGGCTTCATACCCAAGTTGAGGGATTAGCCGATGCATCCTGTCTTCTGCGGGATGGTGATGTGCTTGATGCTCTTCCCTCTCCTGATCAGAGGCGGCCATACCTCATACGCAGTCCGTCCGATCTTAAGAGCAATGTTCTGTGGACTCGGCACATGACTCTGCAGCAACCCACCTTCATTCGTATTTGGACCCCACGCATACGGCCCTCCATCCTCCTTTGTATCGCTGCTGGCGAACACTGGGAACCGGAGAAAATGTCCTTTACTGGTGAGTTCCGATATAACCACCCAGGACGTTGGGTACCAGTTCCGTGGGCGCCTTGCCGCCTTCCTCAGTTCGTGCAAGCAGCGGAAGAGGAGGACTGTGCCAACATTTTGTTTGAGGAGCCGTGCGGTGTGCATTGCGTTACACTAGATCGTCGGGTTACTCCGTACGACATTACCCTTGGCACGCCAGAGCATAGTCGGGGAGTGCGTGTTCTTGGCAACCTACACATTGGTACCCACGCTCCGCTCGACCTGCGTGATGGCGATATTGTGGTGACACACCTCCTTGCTAGGGCTGAAGATTCGGCGCGGCCGGATCTTCGTAACTCTGTCATTGGCGTAACCAGCAACTGGAATATCCGATTTGCAGCCTGCCTCTTTCTTCCGGCGAACCGTATGAGCTGCCTCGCTGCCACAGTTGTTTCTGGTGTTGCAGCAGTTTCTCGCCCTGATACTGATCACCTCCATGGCCGGTCTAGGTCGCCGCACCGAGAGGACACCTCACGCTGCCCTAGCCCGCGTATAGGTTACTGGCGGCCTGAAAGGCGACACCAAATGAGTCTCGTTGCCACCCGCAGCGAATGCCACTATCAGGTTCTCTGCCCTTTTCGGGGTTGGGGCGTCCCCGTGCCTTATACCCGTGCTCTTGAATCCCCCTCTGTCCTGCAGGTTGTGCACAGGGATTCTGGCAACTGGGCGGTGGGATATCTGCCGGTTGGCGGCGATCATATCGAACATGTTACGGTCGTCCTCCCGCTTCCGCCTGCGCCGTTGGTGACAGCTATCTTGCACTGGGGTGACACTAGCCGGTCTATCCTTCTTCCGGCCTGTCTCACTTTGCGCCAGGCGCATGAGTATATGCTCGCTCTGGGCGCTACTTCAGGCTTGCAAGTTTGGGGACCTCCCTCTCTCCGGCGTGTTGGCGGATATGAGGATGAGGAAGTTAGGTTGCGGCGTGGAGACACCTTTGAGCTAGAAACAGGTCCTTGGCACCCGAAGGCCCGACATCGCGAAGCCCTTCCTGTTCCTGATTTGCAGCACCTCCCACACCTTAATGTATGGCACATGCGGGTTGTCGTGCAACGAGGCGGCTGGGCATCTGTCTGGGGAACATCAGCAGATGGCACTAGCTGCCATACTAGGCACTGGATACCTGACGGCTCCTTGTGGTCTCCCAAGTGGCTGCAATTCAGTGTCGATGGTCGCCCTCTTTCACAGGGCAGATGGGTCCCAACTGCATTTTTGCCCGAGTACGAAGTCGGCTTTGTCGAGCAGCCGGATCCGCTTGCTGTTCACGTACTCTTATACCAACCCTATGATCCCACTGCTACCTCTTGCAGGCGTTTGCTGTTGGAGCCCTCTGCTGAACGAACCGCTCTTAACAGAGTTTCTGAGGAGTGGCAGCTCCGCCCGGACTTGCAGGCACGAGTGTCGGTGCCGTGGCCTCGGAATGGTGACGTCATGGTGCCCAGGATACAACGCACTGCATTACAAGCCAGCCTTCTCTCCGCTGGTCTCGCGGGGTTTGCTTATAAATCCGGGCCTTGTCTTCTATGGCTTCCGTGCCTTCTCTCTCTCAGTGCGGGTGCTCTTGCGGATAAGGGGCACAGTGTTGTGGAGGAGATTTTCCCAACTGCGCCTTCCCTGGAACACATCCCTTCACTTTTATCGACTGCAGTCTTTGCTGTCAGCCGCCGGTTTCGGACCATTGGCTTGTTGCCATTCGCGGCCGCTATGGTTATGCCTACGGCAGAGCAGCAGCAGACACCGCCGGTGTCGATCGGTAAGTTTCCGTGGCGGGTTCCCCCCCAATATCGGGTTTGTTGAAACTCGGTGTTTCCGGGAGCCCGTGCTCGCTTGCTGTCTCCCTTCTGCGGGGACGGGGATGAGGTTGAGGTTTCGGCTGACACCTCTATAGATGATCTCCGAATCTCCCTTACAGGGGCTGAACCATACTGGCATGGCGACATTATGCCGGTTTGGCCTTCGCTGTGGCCCCAGACGTCAGTCTATGTTCCCCTTCCGACTGGTGGGGATCTCGTCTGTATCGCAGTTGTATCGCCGGAATGGCAGCTGGCTGTTCTCACACCACGACGGGCGGACCTGGCTTGGCTTCTGGCATATCTTCGGCGCATTACCCCGGGTCCGATACTCTCCTTGCACCCTCCTCTGGCCGCCTGTCCAGATGAAGCATCCCAAGCTATCGATTGGCGATCCGGCGATGTCCTACTGGCTTTCCAATGTGGAAGCACAGCTGTGGCGTATGAGTTACCCGTCTTTCTTTCTCCGGCCCACGTCCGCCATGCAGCTATCTGGAACTACGATTTTGTGGTTCAATGTGAGGTTCCACTGCTGATGTGGCGAGTTGGTCGTCGTCCTGCCGCAACCACCATGCCACCGCCTGCTCGGTGGGTGGCTTCGAACAGACATTCACTGGGCGATTCGGCACTAAGTACCCTGGCCGCTGGGCTCCTGTGCCGTGGGCGCATACCGAGCATGTTGCCTTGTGTCAGAGTGCTGATAGCCCCGACCACTGTAATATTATCTTCGAGACCTGTGAAAACCTGCATCTTAGTGGGGAATGCCTCACTGTCTCTACCTCCTCCAGTAAGTATTCGCTTTCTCAGCTGACTGGAGTTAACGCTGACAGCCTTACTCTGCTTGGTCAAGGAGTCGATACGGCTGACTTCCCGCCTCTGCGAGATGGTGATGTTATTTTTCATGCTGCAGAGGGCGAGACAGGTCGCACCTGCCGCAACAGTGCTCGACCCGTCCTTGCTGTGCTCGTGTGCGGGCTTTCGAAGTGGGCTTGTCCTGTCGCGCTTGTTGGCATTTGGCGGCCACTTGTTGAGCTCTGGGCTGGTAGCTCTTTGTCGCATTATGATGCTCCTCCTGCTTGGAACAATGACCAAGGGCCTTTGCAGGGGTCAACCACTATTGAGGGTGAAGCTGGTGCCGGCATAGGTCGTAGCCCTCACACCAGCAATATGCTTTACCATTGCCTAGCGCAGATGGCGTCATACCTCCTTGCTTTCGGCGCGCCTGTTTGCGAGCGCCGGCAAAACTTGTGGGTGAGTGACTTTTCCGACGTGGCTCTGCTTCAAGCCCGCTTGCACCACATATGGTGGTCTCGACCCCTCCGTGTCGGCTTGCCCACACTCTTTCCGCGTTCCTACCACGCAGCATGGGGCGCGTTTCCACACTGGCAGGGCGGAGTTCCTCAATCCTTGTTGATCGCTACGGATGGTAGTGGTACTCAGGATGGTGCATGGGCCTTTATTGCTGGGCCCATGATGGCTCTGTTTGGCACCGACTTGGGTGGGATGGCATGACCCTAACGGCTACTCCCTGGGCGCCGTCCAATGGCCACGCTCACCCGGGTTGGCATTCGTACGCTAGCGAGCTCACTGCCCTACAGGCGGCCGCAATTTGGTGCCTCACTGTCCTTGACCAGTGGCAGTTGTGGACACGGGCCTCCCCTACTACTGTCACGATTGTGGTTGATAACGCAGCTGCTCTGCAAGTCGCCGCTGGCCAAGGAGCCGCACAAGGAGATGTAGCTCAAGCCACACGAGTCCTATGGCAGGCGGTTCAGGGTCGAGTTGGCACAGTTTTCCGCCATGTACACAGCCACGTTGGTGTTCTTGCCAATACACTTGTGGATGCTTTGGCTGGGCTTCGGCTGCCATGCCCCCTCGCTATACAAGAGCAAGCCCGCATCGCGCCAGTTCTGGGTGACCTGATGGCTGCCTTCGGGGCTTATCTCTGGCTTTTGCCTCGAGCTCGTATTGTTGATGGTCAGCCTTGCTTGTGTCTTCCTGCCGACCATACTTTGCCTCTTCACCACAGCACCCGGAGTGCGGGTCAGCCAGTCACGACTGCGTGCCAAGCATCCGAGCCTGCCCATGCTGACATCCCTGCTCAAGCCTCCTCTAGTGAGTCCACCCTGCGTTCGACTTCATTGTATGTTGTCACGGCCAATGTTCAGACAATGAAGGATGCTAAGCCTAGTATTTTTAATCCATCTGGACACGCGGCCAGGCGTCAACATCTTCTTCATCAGGTTGAGCGCATTCCCTGTGACATCTTTTGCGTCCAGGAAGCTCGAAGCAGCCCTGGGAGGTGGAGTACTGGTGGCTGGCTATCCTGGCGCTCGGGACATTCCAAGGGACAGTATGGATGCGAAGTGTGGATTCGCCCATCGATTCTTGACCCCCCGCTTACACTTAACTCCTGGCGCATCCTGGTATCCGCGCCGCGGATCCTGCTCGTGACCTGCACTGATCCACGGCTGCCAATCACTGTCTGCTCAGCACATGCCCCGCACGCTGACCGCCCGGACACCGAAGCCACCGCCTTCTGGCAGGATCTCAAACTCGCCATCTTGAGAGCTCCTTCTTACCGTGGGGTTGTTTTGGGGATTGACGCTAATGCTGATTTTTATGCCCCTGATGAGGACGGTCTACTTATTGGAGATCTTACGGCAGTGGGGGAGCCAGGACGTAACGACATGCACCTGTTGGAATTTTGTATACACCTCGGCCTGGAGGCCCCTGCAACGCGTGTGGAGGTCCAGGTCGGTCCTGGCTGGAGCTGGGAGCATACGGGAGGCACTCGTAAACGCCTCGACCATCTCTTGTTCCAAGCAGGCCCCTGGGATGTGCATGCTACGAGCCAGGCCCTCGATCTGGATCTGGGCCACCATACGCGTGACCATATGCCTCTTCGGGCCAAAACTAGTTTTCACAGCCCTTGCCCGCCGCCACGCCAGCAAGGACCACGTAGGTGTACGGCTGTTGAAATGCTCTCGCACGGAGAGGAGATTTGGCATAACGTTCGCGGGCGGCTTCATCCTCACCATGGCCCTGACCAATGCGTTGACCTGCTAACGCAGGAGTATGGAAGGATTGTCCAACGTTTGCCCAAGAGGACTCCTTTCATTCCGCGGCAACCGTACCTAACACCTGCCACAGTTGTTGCGCTTGGCGATCTTCGAGACTGGCGGCAACAGCTTCGCGTCGTGAGTCAGACGCAGCAGATATGTTGCTTGCAGGTCTGTTTCTCCGCTTGGAGGTATAGGCGGGCCAGCGCCTCGGATCTTGCTGCACGCCGGGACTCACGACGGCTCCTGGCTGCCTTATGGCAGGAGCGACATCTTTCGCGCAAGGTGCACGAGCTTGCCAGAAGGGATAAAGCCCATCATTTCCTAACTCTCACTCAGGCAGCCACTGATCTCTGGCACTCGGACGGGAGGCCAATGGAGAACCTCACTAAACTGAGATGGGCTTCCCGCAAGGCGGCGGAAAAAAGGGCGGTGTTCGCTGCTGGCGGCTACGATATTGACGCACAGTTAGAAGAACAGTTTCGTGCTCAAGAGGACGGCCGGCGGGTCACTGAGACGCAGATAGCTCAGGAATATCGTGCTTGGGTCGCTGGCCCCTCACCCGCATGCCCCTCCGCACTCCCAACTCTTCTTGAGCTCGAACATCTATGCAGGCGTCAGAAAGCCGCCAAAGCTCCAGGGCCGGATCTTATCTTGAACGAACTCTGGAG
>CAJNJA010012393.1:0-13146 GCA_905231915.1 Symbiodinium necroappetens | reverse complement strand
GGTCCTTAAGGATTTATATCATCAACAGTAGTTCAGGTGCCAAACCATCCGAATCTCGCAGCTGCTCCTGCAGCCGCTCGCGACCTCACGATGCAACTGATGGTGCGCGGTCTTGGAATTTGATACTGACACTACGTATCTTGAAGGTTCCTTATTAGAAGTATAGTACAATATACCCCAAAGCCAAATCGTAGGGGGTACTTAAGGGCCCAGGGGACTTCGTAAGTAGGGCTGAAAGTTGGGTGATAAGTTCCGG
Source organism: Symbiodinium necroappetens (assembly GCA_905231915.1). Classification (NCBI taxonomy): domain Eukaryota; class Dinophyceae; order Suessiales; family Symbiodiniaceae; genus Symbiodinium; species Symbiodinium necroappetens. The sequence goes on along the minus strand of CAJNJA010012393.1, from coordinate 12,890 downwards.
CAGTCGGGTCATCCTTGCAGCTTTGCAGGTCGGGAGTTCCAGAGCGGGGTTCTCTTCAGGGTTTGATGAGCCTTCCTTTCCGTGTTTTCTACGAGTTTAGGGTTGAGGGTTCAATAGGGCAATAAGGGGGTAGGGCTTTAGACCCTAAACCGTAAACCCTAAACTGGTCTTTGTGGCTTAGGCTTTGGGGTTAGCTGGAACACGCATGAAGCACGATAGGCACGGAATCGAAGGGTCCCGCGATGTTCAATATGTTTGTTCAGGTTTGACGGTTCAAAGTTTAGGGTTTCGGTCTACTGGTCTAGCAAACCCTCAATCCCTGAATCCGAAACCTCAAGCCCTGCCCCTGAAACTGCAAACCCTAAACTTAAACCATGCAAAGCCCCTGTAATTGCAGCAGAAAACAGCCCCATACTAAAAGCCTTGTACAGCCCTACACAACTCGTATATACCCTGTTTATAACACTCTTTCTCACCCTACCTTAAGGACGAAATGACCCTTAAAAGTAGGGGCCCTATACCCTTATACTATGAATCCCTGTATGGCTTTTTTGAACCCTAATCCCTTTTAGGGTTCATTTCGTCCCTAAGGTACACCTTAAGCCAAAAATCGTGTGTTGAGGTCGCCGACCCAGCTCGCCGGATGAGTGCTGCAGATGCCCTAAGGCACCCATGGTGCGGCGCTCAGCCTTCTTGGCATTTTCCTTAAGGGTGAAATGAGCCTTAAAAGGGTTTATGGCTCATATACCATATAGGAATTCATAGTAATCGTATAAGGGTATGGAGCCCTTACTTTTAAGGGTGAGTTCGTCCTAAAGGTTGGAGCCTGAATGGTTACCACAACTGTTCCTTAAGGTTCCGGTGAGAACTGGGTTTAGGGTTTAGGGTTTAGGGTTTAGGGTTATTCAGATGCACCTTCTATCGTTTGGCAAGCGCTGAAAGCCTGTAGTTTGAGCTGAAACTCTCGTAAACATGGTTACTCCAGGGCGTTCCACCCTCTAATTATTCTAATGTGGGTTCTGTGTCTATCAATGGTTCGAAGGGGGTTTTTCAGTTAGAGAGATGGGAGTGCCCTGGGGTTGGCTGTATGGTTTTACAGTTCGCTTTATGAGGGTTCCATAAGGGTTCTATGTGGAGTTGGTGGACTCTAAAGGGGTTTTTCAGTATAGGGCTTTTGTAAAATAGAGGGTCTTTGAAGGGCTCTACAGGGGTTCTGCGGGGAATTCTAGGTTGCATCAGGTTTTGGGTTTGGAGCAGTACTATGTCTCACAAATCCTGTTTCTGGTCCTTAGAGGCTCCGAGAAAATGATGCCGCCGTTGCGAGCTCCGGTGCCAAGGCTCGGATGCTTTTGGGTTCTGTTCAGGAGTTTTCTAAGGCTTCTGTAAGGGCTTTAAAGTGTTTTAAAGTAGACTTCCAGAAGGGTTCCTAGTCTAAAGGCTGCTTTCGGACTTCTTTTTGGGGGTGCCTCAAGGTTGAATTCAATTAGTTCGGGGAGTTCGAGGCTTAGAGCTTCGGCGCTAATCAGCTTCTTTCGCTTTTTTCGGGCGGAGTGCAACCTACGAAACCCATAGTCTCTTCGGAACCAGGAAGGTGGCTCTTACCCATAGGCTCCAAAGTATTTCTTTTTTGGGATTACCGTATAGGACCCTAAATATAAACCACGAAAAGGAACTATGATGGAGCCTTTAGGTAGGACCCCTAAACCCTAAAGCCCTAAACCCTAAAGCCCTAAGCCTTTCGGAACCAGGAAGGGCCCAGAAGAGACTGAGGGTTCGGGTGGGTTTGCCAGTTGGAGTTTCGGGGTCCCCAGAGACTCCACTATTCCTTAATTAAGGGATATTGGAGTCGCTGGGTCTTGCGGGCTTAAGCATGGCCGGGGGAGTCTTTAACAGCGGCCCCCCCTATCTTCTGATTCCAGTGGACTGTAACTCGAGCTGTTTGTACAAAATGGAAGCCATAAAGTAGGAACATCAGAATCCTAGTGCCCTTAAGGAAAAAGATAAGGGATCCTGGAACAAATCATCCTAAATCCATGTTCCAACTTTCTGAGGGTTTGCTGTAATTCTCTCTCTTAAGGCCCTGGCTGCAGGGCTTGTGGGTTTATGCATAGGCTCCTAAGTAGTTCCTTTTTGTGGTCTATTTTTTAGAATCCTATAAGGCAATCCCCAAAAGGAACTACTAAGGAGCTTATGAGGCAATCCCAAAACGGAGCTACTTAGGAGCCTACAAGGCAATCCCAAAAAGGAACTACTTGGGAGCATACAAGGCAATCCCCAAAAATGAGCTACTTAGGAGCCGATGGTATTTTGACAAACCCTAAACCCTAAACCCTGAACCCAAAAGGGAACTACCTAGGAGCCGATGGGTTTATGCATCCGCTTGCGGCGACGTAGCGGGCTCAGGGAGTCATCGTTGCCAAACTTCACGCGAAGCCTCAGAACAGACATGGGTAGTTTCCGAAAATTAGGGTTTAGGGTTTAGGGTTTTGGGGTCCTTATAATAAGGATCCTATACTGTTTAGGGTGCTATATTAGGGTCCCCTATTTTCGGAAACCCCCACATGGATGTCAAGTCCGTCAGTGCTGGAAGGGTCTGAATATGCAGTAAGATACATGCGTATATCTATGTTGAGGGCTTGGTTTAGGGCTTCGGACGTCATGGACCCCCAGTGAAGAATGTAGGTTTTAGGGTTTAGCAGAGAAGCCAGGTCTTGGACAAGTCCGTTTTCGACGGGCTTTGCAAGTACCAGGCCTTGCATCTGGTGGACTGCAACTGCAACAGTGAAACTATTCATGCATCTGAGCCCGTTTTCTGACAGTATTGCACCGCAATACTGTGCTGTCTTAACCGTCATCTTGTTCGATACCCTCTTAGCTTCCTGAACTGTATAAAATCCGGTAGTTTACACTGTAAACTACCGGATGACTACGATGGTGTAGGCAAGCTGAGGGGCTGCTTTGATCTTAGCCATCGTGATGATGCCTCTGATGATGGTCGGAGGATGATGAAGATGATGAAGTTGGCGATGGCGATAACGAGATCGTGATGTTGATGTTGATGCTACACTTGGTTGTTGCTGCTATTGATGTTGCTGTTGATGATTATGTTGTTGATGGTGGCGATGATGATGGTGGTCGATGGTGACGACAAGGATGACAATGACCATGCAAAACGGTACTGACGACAATGACGATGCTTGTGATGATGATAGCGATGACGCTGTTGATGATAGTGATGGCGACGACGACGGAGTTGATGTTGCTGATGGTGACGACGGTGATGATGGTGGTGGCGACGACGATGACAATGCCGATGGCTGTGATGATGATGGCGATGATGACGGTGATGACAATGATCATGTTGTTGTTGATGATGCTCATGAAAATGATGATGGCGGTGATGACGGTACGATGATGGTCATGATGGTGGAAATATTGGCGATGATGATGATGATGGTCATGAAAAAGACGATGGTAGTGATGCTGGTACGATGATGATCATGATGGTGAAATGTTGGCGATGATGATGATGATCATCATGAGAAAGACTATGGTAGTGATGCTGGTACGATGATGATCATGATGGTGGAAATGTTGACGGTGATGATGATGGTGATGATGATGATGATGATGCTTGTTGTGCTGTTGTTGCTGCCGCTGCTGGTGGTGATGATGTTGCTGTTGAGAGAATGTTGTTTTTGTTTACTGACTGCTCGTTGCTGCAACTATAAGCAAGACTGGCATCATCTCCCTTGCTATTTGCTATGGCCATCATACCCCTGAACATGATTGGTTGTTGTCGCCACCAACCCCTTCATCCGTTGCTTGTCCTCTCCCTGATTGAAAAGTCTGAAGAGTTTCCAGACGCACACGAGCCAAATCGCCCCGACCATTACATTCAGTGAGGCCACGTTCAATGTCACATGCATCCACTGTTCTTCTCATGAGTTGGCGAGGGGATTTCGGGGGGTGTGTGGGGCATTTGCAGCAGAAACGCAGACTCAACTCATCACTCAGCTTCGGCTTGAGAGTCACCAGAAGAACGAGCTGATAGACGGCTGGGCAAAGTAGCAGAACCAGCTTCAGCAAAACGAACTTGCACCTATCAGAGCAAGTCGCGCGGATCCACAAAGACAACGCAGGTTTCAGGACAGAGAACACCAAGCTCGCAGGGCGAATGCCGTTCGAGCTCGAAACAACTTCGCAAGAATTTTTCATTTTCCCTAGGGCTCCAGCTGCCTAGATAGTAGGCTGCTAACCATATAATATGCGATCCAGTGACCGAGCAGATCCAGGAGTTATCTGTCCAACATGTCTCCATCACCAATACACGTGCAGCCAATGACAAGGTACCCCGGATTGGGCTCGTGGGTGCAATGATGTTGACATGGTCGTTTAGGCTAAGACGTTTTCGATGCCGATGCTGCTGAAATCCAGAGACCAAGCACAGAGGGCATGTAGCAGCTGTGGAAACAAAATCCCTTTCAGGCATCGAGCAAGCTGAAGCGCGCGATTCTGAAGCTCCTTGCGAAAGAGGCGTGGTGCAGAGTTTACCCTAACCCGAGAAAACCTGCTTTTATTTAAGGAGACATGTATGAACATCATAACAGATATCCTTACACAACAGGGTTTTTTTTGTGGCCAAGGTATGGCGTTCCCAAAGGGTCTTCCGGCTATGTGGATGGGATGACGGAAACAGCTTTGTTGCTTTAGGGTTTAGTGTTGTGGACGTCCAAGGGTTTGGGGTTTAGACATTGATGTTTGGTATAGGGGTCGGAATTATTGCAAGTCATATTCCCGTATATTCGGTACATGACTCTACAATTATAGACGACAAAGCCCATAGTGCAATTCTCAAGACCCCTGTATTAGGGCAGGGACCGACACATGCGACCTCTCGATCGAGCCACCGTGTCACTACCTTGTGTGTAGCGGTTTGGGGACGCTTAGCAGGCCCGGTTGCACTACAGGGATATTAACAAACAGTAACAATGACCATCTGCCCTTCTTGTGAGCCATCGTTAGTCTACTATGTCGTACCCCAAACCCCCATTGCAACTGCACGGCCCCTATATTCGGCAATTTTGTAGGGCTCTCAGCAGTTATCTGATTGGGGGGGACCTTGCTTTCTGTTTTTCGCGCAGCTACCTCTGTAAGCGATATGTTTTGCGGCTACCTTGCCTAGCCCTAAACCCTAAACCCTAAACCCTGAGAACCTAAGTTCCGTAGAGTAGAAACTCCTGAGCCCTGTGACCCTTATGACTTATGAGCCTCTGGCAGGGAATTGAGGCACGGAGACAAGTCTGCAGGCTCTAGTGAGGGATTATTAAGGCTCCGATCAGAGTTTCTTGCGGCTTTGGCCTCAAAGTTTAGGTTTAGTTCTTTTAGGGGTTTTTAGGGTTTTGGGGTTTGGTCTTCAACCTTAGAGCTTGAGGGTAAGCGCCCTTATCTAGGACAGAGGGATACTGGAGCTCTTTGACTCCTGCACCCTTTACCCTAAACCGGATTTTCCGATGTTGCTGTTCTTGTTCTTCTTGTTGTTGTTGTTGTTGGGTGCATCGCACCTTTTGCAACGCAGCACCGAGCCAGGCCGACGAAGAGCGCGTCAGGCACCCGGAAACTTTGTCACGGGGGGTCCTCGCTTCGCGCTTTGGGGTTGGGTTCAGGGTTAAGGGCTACCTTGAACCTTAAACCCTAAACCCCAAACCCTAAACCCCAAACCCTAAACCCCAAACCCTAAATCCCAAACCCCAAACCTAAACCCCAGACCTACAAGGCATATAGAAGGCTTAGACCAAGAAATCCGGATGCGGGGTTTACGGTTCGAGGTTTGGGGTTTAGGGTCCCGGGTCCATCTATTCGGGTTGTAGGGTGTGGGCCGTCTGGTTTAGAAGGGTTTAGGGTTTAGGGTTTAGAGTTTAGGGTTTAGGGCCTCCCCTAAGGGTCCAGGTATCTCCTTCGGAGGGTCCGGAATTTCGTAAGGAGAGCTCTTGGGGCTGTATGGGGTCCCAGAAATCTTAATTGCATTCCTGAGGTTATCAACAATGCTAGCCGAACCTACAAACCCCAAACCCTAACCCCCTCTACCCTTAGGGTAAACCCTAGAGCTTAAACCCCTAAACCCCTACACCCCTAAAACCCCTAAACCCCTAAAACCCCAAAACCCCTAAACCCCTAAACCACTAAAGCCCTAAACCCTAAACCCCTAAACCCGAAACCCTAAACCCTTAGGGTAAACCCTAAACCCCTAAACCCTAAATAGAGGGTTTGCATGTCACCGATCGCAGGGTTTGCGCACGGCTACGATTTTCGACAGCCCCGAAGACTCGAGGTTTGGTTTCAAGTCCTCCGGAAACTTTAAGGGTTTGGGGGTGTAGGTTTAGGGTTTAGTAGGGTTTAGTAGGGTTTAGGGTTTAGTGTTTAGGTTTTTTGTTTGTTTTTGTCAGTGCGCTCTGCTTGTTGTGGGAGGGGGCGAGGGCAGTTTATGATTTATGGTTCAGGGCTTTAGGGCTTTTAGGGTTTTCAGCTTTTTTGGAAGTCTTTTCGGGTGTTTTCAGGGGTTTTGACAGTCACCCAAGAGACTCGAATATTCCTTAATAAAAGAATATACCTTAAATCTTATTAGAGTTACTGTTATAATTTAAGGTACATTGCGGGGACCCCATAGTTTGGGTATGGTTTAGGTTTAGGTTTTAGGGCTTAGGGTTTTAAGCTGTTCTCAAAATTTGACGAGCTTCTTGGTTGTAATTGCATGTACATTTTGGGTCTTGAAGGAGTACCTAGACCGTGAATTGTAGTGTTTGTTGAAGAACATATATGTGTGTGTATATATATATACTCCAAGATCTAGACATAATAAAGGTTACCCAACGGCAAGTACTAGAAGGGTAGGCTGCAGGTGAGGCCAAAAATCTCAGCCAACTCAATCCCTGAACCCCAAAACCCTGAACCAACACCCTCTACTTGGAGGTTCATGGGTAGTTAGAAGTGGGGTTATAAGTCCCCTAGTATGGGTTATAACTATAGTTACCCTACTCATAACCCCATTTATAACTACCCATGAACCTCCAAGTACCCTAAATCCTAAACGTCGGTTTCGCGTTTAGGGTTTAGGGCCCTAAACCAACAACCCACAAGCCCCAAGTCTTGGGGGGGGTTCTTACAAGCCGTTACGATACCGAAAGCTTGGCGGTTTATGGGTCAAGACATCTCTCATTGTATCAAGCCTCTTCCTTAGGTTTTTCGATGAGACAAAAGCTAAGTGCCCGCCAAAACCCCAAACCCTAAACCCTAAACCTTAAAACCCGAGGTTAAGACACTCCGCGAGCAGTTTCGAGCTCTGGACGTCCGGCAGGCCTCGATGGCAAACCTCAAACCCTAAAGCCCTACACCCTTTACACCATGAGCATTGTGGGTTCAGGGCTCTCGGTTTCTTTCTTGACGCTACGGGTTGGAAGGCGAATGCATCAAAAGGTGATCAGTTGGGGCTCGGGGCCGAGGGTTTCGAGTTTTTATGAAACCCTAATAAACCCTAAACCCTAAACCCTAAGCCGTGGAATCTTCCAGAAGCTCTAGGTCGTAGCTTTCTATCCATGCTGACTTTTTGCAAGAGCAAATTGGGGTCTCGAAGCGGCCCAAGGAGAGGGCCCAGAAGGCCTTTCCAAGTAGAACCTGCATCAAATCATCTGATACACCCCCTACTACCTTAAGCCACCAGAACCTACTTTTTTGTGTGTTCTTGCTATGAACCCCAATATAAAATTTATAGGGACCCTAAACCCTAAACCCTAAACCCGAAGCCCTACAAAAAAGGAGGGTTTTGGTAGCTTAAGGTAGATCAAAAAGCCCTGAAAGCCCCCGGAGGATGGCTTCCTTTCGCGGGAGGAGCTGCTGCTTGGGGCTCAGGTAACGCTCGGCCTCGGATTTTCCCAAAAGGCGCCATGTGCCTGTATAGGGTTTAGGGTTTTAGGGTTTTAGGGTTTAGGGTTTAAGGCTTTAGAGCATTTACGTATACAATTAGTATAGCGGCTCTTTGGGTTCTATAAAGCTTTTACAAGGGGTCTACAGGGTTTGTTTTCGGGTTCTTGTAGTATAGTACAGTATATACTTAGGCCTTCAAGTACCCATCTATAGCCTTTTTAGGAAGGGTTTCGTGCGTTCCTGGTTGCTTCGAAGTAGTTGTTGCCCAGAGGCTCCATAATCGTTCCTTTTTGGGGATTACCTTATAGGATTCTAAATATGAGCCGCAAAAAGGAACTACTTTGGAGCCTATGGGTGTTAGCAAGGTCATGGGATTGTCAATGATTCTCATAGCGCCCAACAGGTCTCTTTATTGTTCCTGGTTTAGGGTTTAGGGTTTAGGGTTACTGTGCGCAGTTCCGCGGTTTTGCTTCTCCCATGCCAATACGCCAACACGCCCAAGACCCAGCTTGCAAGCTGTCTGTTTTTATTTTTCCAGTTAGGCATATGGGACTTTACGAAAATTAGGGTACCTTATTCTGGGGTCCGCATAATAAGGATCCTCCTATTTAGGGTCCTATATTAGGGTCCCCTATTTTCGGAAGTCCCTATATCTCTGAAAGCTCTTGTTTCCTTATAGGCTGCTGGGGCAAAAAAGCGGGTTAGGCTTGCGGGTTTAAGAAGCACAGCTTGGACTTTTTGCCTTCCCCCCGTGGCTCTGCAGAGCAAACTTAACGGTTCAGCGTCCCCAATGCTTCCTATAGTACCCCCGGTTTAGGGTTTAGGGGTTTAGGGTTTAGGGTAAACCCTAAACCCTAAACCCTTAACCCCACTGATCAGAACCGCCGGCGGTTCGGGGTTTAGGGTTTAGGGCTTGATGTAGGGGCCTTAATAATTTGAACGGGATTGTGGGGGCTCCTTTGTAATATAAATATAAGAAGGGGCCCTCCGGAATGATCTCGGTAGTTATTTCGACTTCTCGATGAGGGCTCAGCCTTTGCCGCAGGGTCCAAGTGCTCCCAGACCCTCTGTTAGACCCTAAATACCCATGATTTGGGACCAGAGACCCCTGTTCGAGGGTATACTGAAGGAAGTAAGAAACCCTGGCCCCAAAAAACCCCAAAGATCGTAGGATTCATATAAAGAACCCGAGTAGAGACCGAGGGTTTCTTAGTCAGGTGCCTAAATCCCTAAGCCCTAAACCCTAAATCCTAAACCCCAAACCCTTAGACTCCTATTTATTATAGGGTATAAGGACGGACTGGGTCTCTGGTATAGCACCTTCGGGTCCTTGGTGAAAGCCTTAAGATGACGTCAGAGCCTTCGGGCTTCGTAGCAAGACCTCCCGAGCCCTATAAGCCCTAAACCCTACCTGGACCCTAACGAAGGCTCCTTCTTATGATTTCCTTGCAAAAGTTCTTAACAAAGGTAGGTTATCTGGGGTTGAGGTAAACCCCAAACCCTAAACCCTACAAACGTCGCCAACCTTCTACAGATTTCAGGCACCAACCCGAAATCCTTGTGCCGAGGCGAGGCTTGCGCCAGTGCCAAGGGCATGGAGCCAAGGATTTTGAGAGGTCTTCCTAGCTCCAGGGTCTTATCTTGGGATTTTCAATTGTTTCTGAGACCCTGAACCCTAAACCCCTAAACCCCTAAACCCCTAAACCCCTAGACCCTAAACCCTCTGTGAGAATTGATCTGGATTTTTGGACTTCTGAGGTTCCGGGATGAGGGCTTCAACGGGGGGGTATTCGGATCCAGGCCTGCTTATTTTTTGGGCATCTGCAAGGGTTTTTCTATACCGAACCCCAACAGTCCCAGTACAGTATTTCTAGGTCTACGTATTGCTACTGACTCTAGTGCGAGTATCAGGTTTTTGTGTACAAGCAGCTACCCTAAACCCTAAACCTTAAACCCTAAGCCCTAAACCCTGAAACCTAAACCCTAAACCCTGAGGGGTGGTAGAGGTCAGGGTGTGGGGCTTCGGCCTGGGGCTTGAGGGCATTCAGGCTTTTGTAAGGCGCAATACAGGGGACTTAGTTAATAATTACCTATATTACTTTGGGGGGTTCCTTGTTATATTTATATTCATGCCCCAAAACCCTATTCTAATTATGAAGACCTCCATATTCAGTGTTTCAGAAGGGTTGTATGTAGGGTCCTAAGACTTGTGGGAACCTCAAAGGGAGAGGTTTCTGAGACCCCCAAAAGGACCTCAGGGCTCGCCATAGGAGATTTCGGACGCTCCTAAGAAGATCCCTGGACCCTTACAGGGTTTCGGGTTTAGGGCTTGGGGCCTAGGGTTTAGGGTTAGGGCTTAGGGCTTAGGGCTTAGGGTTTAGAGTTTAGGGCTTAGGGCTTAGGGTTTAGGATATAAATCCTGCATTACCCATAATACGGAATGTACCAGAATTCCCGGTAATGCAGGATTTATATCATCAGCAGTCGGGTAGGGTTGGGGCGGATTAGGGTGCTAGAGGGCTCGAGTCCCCAAATAGTAGGCTGATACCTATAGCCTCCATTGTAGTTGCTTATTTTGGGTTTGACCAATTCTTTAGTGAGGATCCTAAAAAGAAACCCTCAAAAGGAACTGCAATGGAGACTGTAGGTAGGTCCCAAATATGCTTTTTACGCAGACTATGACTCTTGGCACTTAAAACTATTTAGGTACTTGCAAAGTAACTAGCCGAAAGCAGGTACCATTGACAGAAGTTAGACTTAAAGTAGGTAGGACTCGCTTCTTCTTTAGATTCTTCATGGAAGCCCTATATACGAAGCCATGGAGAAACCCAAAAAAACCCAAGAGCCCTGAGCTCTAGAGTGTAGAACCCTAAACCCTGAACCCTGAACCCTAAACCCAGGTTTGAAGACATGACCGCTTTGGACCTCATGCGCCTTCTTCCTCCCGACCTTTTTGGTGTCCGGGTCCCGGAAAGCAAAGGGGTTTTAGGGATTTTAGGGTTTAGGGTTAGGGTTTAAATTAGGTTTAGGGGTTTAGGGGTTTAGGGGTTTAGGGGTTTAGGGTTTCGGGTTTAGGGTTTCGGATTCTTTATACACTGCTTCGGGAGTCCCGGTACAGACACGGGAGCCGGTCTTCTACTGGCCTTTGTTGCAAAGGTATGCCCTAAACCCTAAAGCCAGAAGCAAAGAAAGTCGAATCCTTCAAAACCCTTCGGAGCCCTAAACTACTAAACCCCCCGATCAGGCCTTCGGAAACCCAACGGGTCCTCAGCAAGAGCCCAAGAAGCATCATAGTAACACCAGCAACAGCACAACTGCCCTTATTTTATAGACCCCAAATCGCAGCAAGGTCCTTTGGAACAAAAAACCACGGCTGTCACTAGAATCCCTAAGTAACCTAAAAAGAAAAAACCCGAACACCAAACTCCAAGCCCTAAGTGCCTAAGCCCACAACCCCAGATCTTAATTCCTACAGAAGACTCATCGGCCCTCTAGTGAGCTTTTTAAGGAAGCCCGAAGCCCTAAAACTCCTAAGCCCCTAACCCTAAACATGAAAATCGAAAACCTACACCCCAAGCCCCAAACCCTAAACCAAGAAGGTCTTCTAAACTCCGGTTACTATGTCATATACCGCCGCACCATGTTATAGAATAGATGTAAGCTGCTCTGGATTCTGCGAAAGAAAGTCCACTCTACACTCCACTCCCGGAGGTTTGTTTTACTTCTACATACACATTATGATTATAGACACACGGGTAGATATAATACCTGACTATCTTCGATCTATCTATCTACCTGTCTATCTGTCCATCTGCCTGTCTATCTATCTATCCATCTATCTATCCATCTACCCATCTATCTACATACGCATGGACATACTGGTCTAAGCATGGATGAGGTCACCGACTTCGTAACCTCTGTAAGACTGAGTAGAACCCTGATGCAGTACATATTACGGCTCCGCACAAAGCACATGGGCATGTGTGTGCGCCAATTTGTTGCAGAAGTATGGTCTTACGACATTCAATGTAGCTGTGCTTTGTTGTGGGGCCCTTCATAGCAAGTCATTGAGTCATACTAAACTACTGAGATACGACAATAGAGAATGTTCTGAGTACTCGCACACACACACACAGACGCACACACAGAGACAGCCTTCAATAAGTCAAGACATAGGGGAATCAGGACACGCAAAGTCGGCTCTGCACCCGAGACTACCGGGTGTTGAAGTGGTAGAATAAGCTGGAACGATGTATGAAGTAATTGCTTCAAGTTCTAATGTTGTCTATCATTTCGCTTACAAGCGGCGGCGTATCTGCTGTGCACATGCGTCCCCAACTTGCAGAAATTCAGTCTTGCGATAGCCATTGTGGCTGCGTATTGTTGTGAGACACCTCATAAACAAGTCATACTGACATACTGAGATACTACAATACAGACTCAACTGAGTAGTCACATAGACACACAGACCTTGTCCGAGTCCGGACATAAGGGTATCAGAACACGGCAAGTCGGTTCTGCACCCTAGATCACCGGGTGTTAAAGTTGCAGAATAAGCTGAAACGATGAATGACTCAACTACTTGAAATGAGTCATGACTCTATAAAATTTTAAATGGGTCTTTCATTTCGCTCGGAAGTGGCGGCTTTTGAATTCTGGTAGTAGAGCATACCATGGTAATGCAAGCACAAAACACATGTACGGGCTTGTGCGTTTATGCTTGCGTGCATGCGTAACTGTAGCAATGCACAGGCCTGTGCATTCACGTGTACATGCATGTACATATACAACATGATGCATAATTACTTTGTGAGCAGTAGCATGCGTAAAAAGCACGCGCACATTTCAGAGTTCTGCTTGACATGGCATAGTTCTGTTTGACACCAAGAAACGCAATACTCAACAGCCTGGTTTGTTTGTTTTTTTTGGTTTGTTTGGTTTGTTAGGCCTTCTGCTTATAAGCACTGCTT
>CAJNJA010012392.1:0-13146 GCA_905231915.1 Symbiodinium necroappetens | reverse complement strand
CAAATCTCATTGCCTGGGAAGACTTGTGTTGGAGGGCTTCTGGGGTTCGAGGCACCTGCCAAGATGAGATTGCAGCAGTCACGAATGGCAGCTTCGAAGCAGGGTCTTTGCGATGGAGCACAGATCCCAACGTACTCGTAGTTTGCGGGCATTGCGGCATAGCTTCCTTCCATGCCTGGCAAGCTCCCTTGCAGCCTCAGCACGTCATCCAACCTTCCCCCCTGGGAACGCTCGCTGTTGAGGGCTTTGGGCGTTCGAGGTGTTGGGTTGTTGTGCCTTGCATCCCATGCCCAGAATGCAGAATCATGCAGAATCCGAAGTTTGATGCTGATGCCGCGCCGGGGCGGGGCTGGGCGGAACACGGAGCCGAAGCCCTGTATGGCGAAGTGCAAACTCAATGCAGAAGCCGAGACTCGCGTCCCATCCCAAAGCCGTGGCCAGGGGCTGAAAGACAAGGAGGGCCTGGCGCCCAGGGCGACTGGGGGCCGGGCGGCACATAGAAATCTGGCAGATCAGCTGTGTAGGCTTTGAGCTCCTACAGGAACGTCTTGGCCCCGCAACGACTGTAGGTTGTTTTTCCCCTACCGCGCGCGGCCCAGGCGAAACAGCGCTGGACGTGGCAAAACGAGAACGAGAAAAACTGCGTAGGGGAATCGACGACGAACTTGACGCTTGCATTTCACTCCTGAAGAAGGCGGGAGCCGAGCAGCTTCGGAGGGCCTTCGTTGGCGCTTGTGCTCCGTTTGCCTCCGTTTGAGGCTTCCCGGCAGGCCAGCGGCTCCACGAAACGCTGACGTGGGGGCTCCCAGGAGCCTTCTCGCTCATTTCAGCGTGCCGGGATGAGAGCACAGAAGCCTGCAAGAGAGAGAGGTGTTTCCAAAGGCTTAGGTGGACAAATGGGGAGAGCTCGTGTACCCTGGAGTTGAAAGACTTCGCGTAAGCTCGAGCTCGCGGCGCCATATTTGATATAACGCCGATAGTATAGGTTTTTCGGGGTTTGGGGTTTAGGGTTTGAAACGTTTAGGGATGTTTAGGGTTTAGGGAAAACCCAAAATGGCCAGAAATGGAACCCTGGAAGCCTGGAGGGGTTTGAAGGGTTTAAGGTGTCGGGTTTTGGGGGTTGAGGGTAGCTTAGGGTGTCGAGTTGAGGCTTTGGGTTTCGGTTTGAGGTGGGATGGGGGTGTCGAGTCCCAGAAGCTTCGACGGCCATCAGGCGGGATTGTCGAGCCCTCGTAGAATAGCATGTGTACGGAACCTTCGTGGAAAATCCTGTCAAGTTCACTTCCCCTACAGCCCAACTGTGGACGCGAAGCCCCCGACCCGACAGCCTTCAGCAACGCCGCTGAACCATTTCAAGGACTCCGGACACCATCCCTAACCGAAACGTTCTGATGCACCTACTGGCCTCGAGACCCTAAAATCCACACCCCGAGCCCCCAAACCGTGCAGAGTCTAAGAAGCCTGGACCCTCTCACGCAAGGAATCGTGGAGACCAACATGGCACTGTCTCGCAGGTCCACCGTCAAATGCTGGAGATTCACTCCGCGTTCTTTTCTTGAGGCTGTTTCGGGGTTCCAATGTTCATGGGTGTTTCAGACCTTTGTGGATTGAGTCTTGCTGCATCTCCTACTGCTATTACTCTTGTCACAACAATGACGTCGACTATTGCCACTGTCACTGCTGCTCTTCTTCATCATTCTTCTTCGCCTACGACCCCCCAGTCATCAACCGCCGCTGTTGTGAAGAGTATGATGCCATCTAGCTCTTAGTAGCCGGAAATGCAGGACGGAAAAAGGCCCTCAAAAAAAAAACCTAAATCCGAATTCCCAAAATCCCAAGGCCTGCACCCCGGCGCCTCCAAGAGGCGGAAAGAATCGCAAGTGCCCTGTCTAGGAATGCTTTGGTGTTGAGGGCTTTAAGGGTTCAAGGTCTTGGGACTATGATGGTAATAATAGTAACATAAAGCAGTGTTGTTGTTATTAACCTTCTCATGATTGTTATGGTTTGCCAGGGTTTTGCTGGACCTTGCGTCCCATGCCAAGAACACCGATCCTGAATATCAATGAACCCTGACCAGCCCAGGCCTCAGGCTACAATGCGCTCGCGCCACTGGCAACTGTCATCTTCAACATCCTCGGACTCCATTTGCTTCAATATTTTCAATGTGGTGCATCTGCATTCATCTCTGCCCTGTACAACTTGCAGCGAAGTTCAGGAACGGGATGGAACGGGTATCAAAGGAAAGGAGCCGTTTTCAGAGGGTAGGCCACCTGTCTGTGTGTTCGTGTAGGCTGATTCAAGCAGCCTACAGCTGGGTTTGGGGGCGAAGTGAGACTTAAACGGTTCTTGCAGTACCCAGTTCCGTGGAATTCAGGAGCTTGCCTGAGGCAATGCTGACCAGTCTGTAGACCAGCACTGCACCCGGGGGAGCCTGTTCGGATCCCGACGGCAGCATAATCATGTTCGGATAGCAGGAACCGCGGATTCAGATATTAATAGGCACTAAGCCCTAAAACCTTAAACCGTCTACCCTCTGAACCCTGCACTCCCGAATTCGCACACAAGATGCGGCTCGGCCACGAAGAGAAGCAGCGACTCATTGGCTGGTCCTCGTCGCACTTGCAACAAAGAGGGGGGGCCTTAGTGGCATTAGTAGCTAGCACTTTGTACGGAAATCAAAATCTCTTTATGCAAAATCTCTGCGAACATAGGGCTTACGAAGACCCGAAATCATCCGAAATCGAAGTATTCGGGGTCTGTTCACAGGCAAAGCAAGAACAAGAAGCAGTCGCTTGAAAGGCTCAGTCTGTGCTCTGACGGGTGCAGCCGTTTCTTCGCTCCAGAGTTCTTCGCGCCCACTTCGAACACTGCCCCAAATCTCCTGATGGCTGCCTTCGCAGGGGCCTCGGGCCTGAGAGGATCTTTCGAAGTCCCCCAATTAAACTGAGAAGCTCTGGTTAAGCCTTCAATCCTGAGCCCCCTCAACCGTGCTCTTTCTTCGTCAACTCTCCCTAAAACCTAAACCCATGTAACCCCTGAAGCCGCTTCTAAATTCTAAAGCATCCTTCAACCCTAAACTTTTCAAGACTCCTGCAACCCCTTGTGAACCCTCAACCCCTGAACCCTAAGCCCTAAACCCCTCAACCCCTTAACATGGTTGTAATCGGGCGGTTCGGTCGATACCGATACGTATGCGGTATTTAGCGGTTTTTGTATTGCCAGTATTGGTTTCGGTTCGGTTCGGTAGCGATACGCCATACGGAATAACCCGCCACAACAGCCACATCCCCCATCAGCCACACCAGCCACACCAGCCACACCAGCCACACCAGCAGCCACACCCCACCAGCCACACCAGCCACACAGACCAGACCACACAGGCCCCCGCCAGAGACACAGGCACACCGGACACACACAGCCACCAGCCACGCCGCTAGGTATTGCTGTTCGCGGTGCGGTGAGGTTCGATACCAGCCCTCCAACCCCTCCAGCCCTCCATCCCTCTAGCCCCTTAAAGCGGAACCCTTTTAGAACCCTTGAAAAGAAGGAGTCTCCCCTATCTAGAACCCCTACAGAGGAGCCTCTAAAGGAGCCCTTGGCCCAAGGCGCTCCTCTGGACCTTGGCTCTGGGAGTCCTCGCGGCCGCTGAGCTCGCGACCCAGGGGGTCGAGGTTTTCAGTGCTTTTGGGCTTTTTTTGTTGCAATATTGTTCGGGTTTTTTGAGGGTTTGTTTTCGGGGTGCAGAGGAACTCCATCCACTCCATCAATCAAGGTGCATTCTAACCTAAGCCTAAACCCCCAAACCCCGAAGTGTTTGTAAGTGAATCTTCCCTCGGGGTTGGCTCGGATTTCCACAGTGTGCTGTGGTTTGGGTCTCGGGTCTCCCGTTTCGTCCGTAGTGTTTCGGAGGTGGTGGTCTGCCACTAAACAGTCATAGAATCCGTACACTCCGAGAAGCCCTGAATCCATGAGCAAGCCTGGAAGCCTATCTGCAAGTTCATGCTTTCGGGGGGGGCCTAGAACGCCTAGAGTCCACGGAGTCTCAGCGAAGGTGCTCCAAAGCTTCCGCTCATCCCAACGCCTTTTGATTCCCTACCCCCGAGCGAACCCTGGCGGCCGGAAAGACTCGACCTTAAGCGGTCCGTGATATCAATAGCCCTGGAGGTGTCACTCCCAAAACCCTCTGAAGCCGCAACCCTGAGCCCTAAGATCTGAACCTCCAGGCCTCGACTTGAGAGGCTTGCAGCTTGAACCTTTTGATCCCGAACCTGCAACATCAAGCCATGCAGTGGAGCATCCCCCTGGCCCCAGCCCATGGTGAGTCCTGCTTTCATGGCTGCATGTCATGGACGGTTCAAGGGTTCGTAGGCGTGAGTGTCGTTCGATCAGGAGAGAAACTGCTCAATCCTGAATCCGAAAGCCCCTTAGGAGCACATCAGTTCCTGTCAGCCAAGGCTGGGCAGCCCTAAACCCCAAACCCCGAACCAGACATTTAACTCGGCCCATGAGCAAACAACTGTTTGTAGCAGCAGTGAGACAAGACCCTACGAATCCTTAGTCGAAGACCTTCGTTGCTCGCTCACAAGATAAAGGAACCGCACAGACAGCTCGCAGCCACACGCCCAAAAGCTTCAAACCTGAACACTATACATCGAAAATCTTTCAATCAACCCCAACACCCAAACCCAAAACCTCTACACCCAAGACCACACAACCCCAAACCCAAAATAACTCAAAACAACCCTATGCCAGAAAAGGCCCTAAGACTTAAGCCGTGAGCGCTGAATCACAAGCCTCCCTAGGCCGGCCGTTTCGGAGCTGGATGCGAGCAAGGTCCCCGCCGGGATTCAAAGTACTTCGTGGGGTTTGGGGTGTCGAGGGATTTGGGGTTTGGGGGTTTCTGGGCAGGATTTAGGGTTTAGGGTTCGGTTTTTGTTAGCCGTATAGGCCAAGCCATTCGGGATTGGGGTGTTGGTGGGTTTCACAGACGGTTTGGCGTCTTTTGATGCTTGCTGAGAGAAGATGACGCGGAGGGTTCTCGGGATTTAGGGTTGTTTAGGGTTGTTTAGGGTTGTTTAGGGTTGTTTGGTGTTGTTCAGGGCTTCAGGAGTGTAGGGGTTTAGGGTTTTAGGGTTTCGAGTGTCGGGTTCTAGGGGGGTTCCTACTGGGTAGGGTGCTTTTCTATGTGCCAAGGCAGGAGGGCTGTTGGGGACTTTTCTGGTTGGGTTTCACGGCCGTTTTGTTGGGATCTTTTGGTGCTGTTGCATGTTCTCTGAGGGCTCCGGCCTTTTCCAGATTGCGCCAAGGGTTTTCGGTAGTTGTTGGCGTTGAAGGGCTTTGGGGGATATTGCGGTCTTGGGATGTGGGGCTTTCCTCAAATGTCACAGGGAAGCTTCTGGTTCAGGGCTTGGGTCTCGGGTTTTTTTTTGGAGGCCTGCTGTCGGACAGCAGGCCCTGAGAGACTTGTGAGCCACCGAAATCTGTCGAGCCCCGAGTCCCCCCCAAAAGCCCTCAAACCCTAAAATCCTTCAAGCTCCTAGACTTCAGGGTTTAGGGAGTTTAGGGCTCAGGATTTAGGGCTTTGCTGGAAATTTGACAGGGACTGCAGCCTAAAGAGCCTCCTGATCAGCCGTGGCAGCGCAGTACTTCGTGTCGGTAGCCGGGTCATAAGCAGGGCCAGTCCCTCCGACAAGTGGCAGCGGCGCTCTTTTATGCCATGCTCTTCCTGCCCTCGCCTCGTGCGCCAGGGCCGGCAACTTACTGTGGTGAGGGTGAGAACCTGCCCTACTTCCCGATTGCTCCGGCCTCAGCTGTGAAGGACGTGCAGTTTCCAAGCCTTTCCTCCATGTTCCGTTTGTTGATGATCGAGTCTCAGAATGCACTGCTGCTCATGATGCTACTGATACCACTGCTGCTGTTGTTGCTGCAGTCGCTTCTGGTAGTGGTGGTGGCGGTGGTGGTGGTGGTCGTGGTGGTGGTGGTGGTGGTGGTGGTCGTGGTGGTGGTGGTGGTGGTGGTGGTGGTGTGGTTTGAGGGTCGCCTGCAAGAAAAGTGTGAATGGATTTGGCGTATGCAGGGAGTGCGTGGGCTACCACCGCTCATGACTGTAGATGGAAGTGCTGCGAGGTCATTGCAAGCGTTCTGAGCCTGTTTTGATGGCTTCGGCTGTGTTCTCATCATTGTCACTTGACTAGTGCGACTCATAGCCTCATAGCATAGCAATTGTGACAGTTGACGTTTATGATTATCATGGACAGCTTCTGCGTGCGATCATCATTTTAATGCCAGTGGTCGGTCCTGTGCCCGGTCTGTCTCGGGATATACGCATACAGCGAGGGCGCACAGGCACGGAAGGTGATGCACGGGTTGTTTCTTTCAGAGCCCCCCGGCGGTATCACCAGGAGGGTTTTGCTACTTCTAGGGGTGTGGGTCGATTGCCTCCTGCTTGAAGTGCTTGCAGGGGGGGCGAGCTTCCCATCCCCCTCATCGGGACGATCTCTCGGGCGCTGCCAGAGCGTGGCGCCCAGGTAGAGGACAGAGGTGTACGAGCAGAAGACTAGCTAACAGCAGAAGTCGTCTGAATTGGTGATGGAGGCAGCACTTTGCGGACAGAGTCTTTCGAAGGCTTCCCAAACAATTCTGTGCAAATCTGAACTCAGGATAGAAAAACTCGCCCATGAAGAAGGAAGAAGAGCTCTGCAGCAAGGGGCCCTAAACCCTACCGCCCAGGCCAGAGGCATTGCGTCCGAGGCCAGAGCCGCTCGGGAATCTCTGCGTGAATTTCGTGTGTGGCAGATCTGAGTGCAGGGACTTCTGGGCCGAGGGTTTCAGCCCCGAATGCTCAAAGCCGCTTGGGAAATAAACCTAAGAGCACTGCTCTTGTGATCTCTTTGGCTTGTCCTGCGAGAAGTGTCCCGGCTTGTAGGATCAAGCTTCCTTTTTTCTGGCCACTCCGCACATGCCAGGTTCGAAGCCATGGAGCGGCAGATGCGCTCGGTTCCGGGCTGGCAGCCGCTGGAGGAGCCCCAGGCAGGAGTCTTTGCCGGAGACCAGTTTGGAGGTGCTCCCAATGAGGTAGCTGCCGTCAAAGCGTGCGCCCGTCGCAGGCGGTGCTGCCCACCGCCCTCGACATGCCGGAGGACGCGGCTTTGGCGGCGCGTCGAATCGACGCGCTCATCATCGGCGTCCTCACCGTCGGCCCGGGCACTCAGGTTGTCTCAGGCTGGGGGCATGTCGTGTTCAGGGCATGTCGGATCACAAGGAAGGCAAGAGGCGCTGTGTGTGTCAAGTAGACATGTACCATGAGTGACGGCGGTCCATGCAGTGGACAGCGAGCAGGGCTACCTCCCTACCTAAAGAAGCTGCGCATCAAGGCGGGAAACCAGGTCTGACCCCCCCCCCCTTCGTGCCTGCAATTCTCGCGACACGTGTATAGTCCATCATCAGAGCAAGAAGACATGGGATGGCGAAGGACTAGGCCGAAGACCCCGAGTGGATTTATTGGCACCTCAACACCAGGCTTGGGTCAGGGTCAGCCCACCAGACATCGGAATCTTCGGGACCTTGGCGATGGCATCGAAAGACTGCATATCATGACTTTGGCAACGTGTTTTCTCTCTGTGCGTGTGTGTGTGTGTGTGTTGGCTTTTCCAGCCGGCAGTCTCTCGCAGCTTGGCCACGGATGGATTTTGGGTGCGTGATGCGAACATGTATGTGGGCGCTGCGTCTTGCGACTGTACAATTTCCGGGCTCACAGCTTTTCAGCACTTGGCATCGAAGGGTCATGTCGGTGGGCAGCGCAGCGCATGAAAGCGGAGTGAGCTATCGCAGATTGTAAGGTGAGAGGCTTCTGTTTAGGCACCGAGCTAGGGTAGAATGTGGGTGGTAGAGGCGGGTCCTGCTTGAGGCCTGGCCGTCGTGGCGGCAACCATGCCAGTGGCGTTGGTCTTATTGGCACCCGCGGGTGGATCTTCGAGAGTGCCACGCACCAAGAGGTGGCCACAGGCCACAGGTAGCAGAAATTGGAAGTCTACGATGCAAGACGCTTTTGGGCCCGAGCTGTTCTGTTAATTTGCGTTGTTCTGGCTGCTGTTAGGCGCAACGGTTCGGCTTGAGCTCTGAGGTCAAAAGAAGACCACGACTACACCAGTCTCTCAACCGTCGAAGAGGGAGCAGGAGAGCTGGGCACCGTGGGATGCCTCTCGCTTGGTGTCCTCTTCAATTACTCCCGCTCTCGGCAGGCGAAGTGGCACAGGAGCAGAAGGACGAGGAGGAGTTCGAGATGCAGCTGGGGCCACTTAAGACCCTGGTCTTTGCAGTGCGGGTCTCGTCCTGGAAGTGCCGGATGGCAGCATATCAAAAGCCGTTCCCTTTCAGGTCTATTATGTCTGCAATATACTCTTCTTGTTGGCACCGGGCTCGGCGGACCCGTCAACGACCCCGTCGTGCGCCTTCTTGGTGTTGGCCCTGCCTTAAGGCTCTGACGTCCTGGTCCAAAGCGGAGAATCTGATGCTGGGCGGGGCAGGGCTGGACTGGGAGGTCATCTGGCTCTGGTTGGTTGCCCGGGGCCCGGTGCCGTCCACCTCCCGGCGAGATTTGTTGAGCCTTTCAGAGTTTCAGGTCGTTCTTGCTACGGACGTGGTGGGGTACCTTTTCCGCGCGGTGCAGGCGACCTGCCTGGGCCGGACCAAGGCCGCAGGGCTGTCGCAGTCAGTCTTCCCGGCTGCAGGCGGCGTGGATGAAGCGCCAGATCAGTGTCACAGACCCTGCGCTCTCCATCGTCATGAGTGTGCCGGCCTCAGACCGTGGCGGTAGGCGGATGCTTGAGAAATCTACAGAGACTTGAATGCCGCACTCAGGTCTTTCCCGTTCTGGGGCCGAGGGTGGACTTGCTCAAGGACGGACCACCCCGGCTTTGCGTGTGCTCTTCCCTGTGCTCTCTCGGCCTCGGGCCATCAGCGCTCGCAGGATTGTCTGTTTGCTGGCGCCGTGTTTCAGCTCGCGGCCTGCCAAGCGGACGACTCATTGAGACGCACCGCAGGCCAGTCTCCTGTCGCTCTTCGCAGAGTGGAGGAATCCCAGGTTTTGCAAGTATGAATCGTGTACCAGAAAATACAGCCATTCAATCCTGATCTTAGTTTATAGGGGATGCCGATGCTGTAGGAGGTCTCGAGCAGCTTTGTACTTTCCGTCAGGCTTCTTGGTTGGGAACGCAGCCCTCCTCACCATTTTCCTGCCGGCACCGGCCTTGCATGGCCCTTACTTCTATGCGTGGTGCAGATGTGTAGAGCCAGAAATGCCGAAAGGTGCTTGTCCAGAAAGGTGGATGCAGAATGACGACGCATTCGTGCTTATATCGGTCCGTGCCTCGTGCAAGGTTCTGGTTCGCAACGACCAGGAGCGCGGCAAGTGCACATTGAAACACTTGCCTGAAGCATCACGGCCAGGGGGTGGGGTCAGTTTGTTTTCTCCTTCGCAGCATAGTCTTTATCAAAGCCAAGGAGCTATCTTTCGAAGCTCCATAATTAAGTCAGAAATCCTTCTGGAACTTGTCGGATGCCTTGGGCTATCTTGGGCTTGACAGCTGCGTTAGGAGGGACCTTGCGGCTGAGTTTTGGCCGGCCTTGGTTGCACGCCTTCGGGTGAAGAAGGACGGAGCTCTGTGTTCCAGGATTTGGAGCTGTACACGGCGTGAACTTGAAACATGGCAGCCCTGTGCAAAGCAGGAGCACCCGCCGCGAGCGGTGGAGGTGTCGCACCCAGGGCAGCGCCTGAAAACGCAGCGCCGACGTGTTCTTGTGAGCGCATGGCAGGAGCAGTTGGAATCGGATTCTGGCGGGGAGGTATCGTCCTCACTGCAGAGCCGCGATGATGGCGACGCGTGCCTACATGAGCCCGTGGCAGGAAAAGTCAGCAGAGGTCTCGCCCCCCCAGGCAGCGCCTGAAACCTCGGCGGGAGCGTGCAATCATGACGTGTGTTCTTGTTGAGCCCGTGGCAGGAAAAGTCCTTGTATCAGAAGGCGCCCTTCCCAGGGTCTCGCACATCGCAGGTCCCAGCTCTTGCTTCGGTGTAGGCCAAGGGCTTCGTGGTGCCCAAGCTCGTGGCGCAATGCACACAGTCACGCTTGTGCCTGGAGCTCGGCGCCACGTCACATCCGTTTCTCTGCTCGCGGTTCGCTTCTTGTCTGAAAGGGACTGCTCTGGGCGAAGACTTGCCCCAGGCAGCCGCGGCCTTGGGTCGTTCGCCGGGCGGTCCATCTTAGGTCGACAAGGTTGAATGCGCCCATGTCTACACAGGTGTGACACAGGCCCTGAGGTGTTAACTTGAGACTCGCTGATTTCTGCTTCTCGAATGCGGAGCCATGTCAGATCCTGTAAGTCAAGTCCCATGCAAGCAGTGAGCAGCAAAGTGGCAATGCAAAGCCAAAGGTGCTGGAGGCAAGGGGGCTCTGAAGCTTCCAGGCACTTGGAGTACTAGGCAGTGTCAGGCCGACTTGCTCGTAAAAGAAGTGTCATCAGGGCACGACCATCTGTGATCACCTCGGGGCGGGCAGTACTGAGGGGCCTCTTCAGCTTCGCAGGCTTGCTTCCGAGGATATTGCGACGAACCGATGTCAAAACTGAACTCTAAACTTCCTAAACCCTAAACTTCCTAAACCCTATAAGCCCTATATGAAGCACCGGCGTGAGCTTTGCCTGGTCTTGGGTTCCTCTGTGGGGGCATCTTGCGGAAGGATCTTCACACATTTAGGGTTTAGGGTTTAGGGCTTAGGGTGATCGCATGTACCGTGCCCCATGTTCCCCACTGTGTGTGAAGTGTGTGGGCCAGGGGAACTGCTGAGCTCCCAATATGGCACGCTCACATGCCCATACCATACCAGAACTCACAGCAAGGGTTCGACAGAGTTGAACTGTGCAGCGGCGATCTGAAGTCTCGAAACTGTGCAGAGCCCAGATTCTGGCGATCGTGGCAATGGTCGTGTTCGAGCAGTACTCGGGGATGCTGCTGGTGAACCTGGTCGGAGCCTCGCGGGGAGGGGACATCTACCTGCATCAGGGTAAAGCTCGGGTTTGGTGCAGGTCATCTCCGGCGGCAAGATCGCCGCAGTCTTTATTTTGAGAGAGATCATCTGGCCGGCTGCTGAAGGTTTTCTTCTTGATTTTGGCGTTCATGTCGTCTGTCGGTGATGCCAGTGCATGTGACTCCCTGCGTGGATGTTTTGGATCGCTGCCCCCCCTTCACGGAGAAGCCGCCTTATCTTCACCCGAGGCAAAGCAAGCTCTACCGCGTTGATCCGGTGACTTGCGCCGCCTTTGTGGCTTGGGCCCCGGCCCGGCCCGGCCCGGCCTCGGAGCCCGGAAGAGGCGAAGCGCCCCGCGCCTTCCGAGGCGAGCCTCGACCAAAAGAGAAGCTGGGGCCCCGAGCATGTGGCACAGGGGACCTTGATGTCACTGAATGCACAAAAAGCGCAGCAAGGCGAGTATGCACTCGGCGTTGTCGCCAAGAGGGGCTTGGCGGACCACGTGGCCGCGCTGCTCAGCGCCGGCATCGACAAGGCTCGAAGCCTGGCGGGAACTTGAGGAAGTTTTTGCAAGCGCCGACGAGCGCGCTTCGAAGAAGGACCCGTTGCTCTCAAGAACGTCCGGAGGGAAGATTCGAGCTGCCTTGAGCCCTGCAGGCTCAGTTCGTCACAGCCGCGGCTGCGCAAATCCCAGCCCACGCAGCAAACAACAACCAACAACCGACACGGACTGCCTAGGAATGCTTGGTGTTGATGGCCTTGGGGGTGTCGGCGCGGCCGGGATCATCGGTCGCAGCTTGTTGCTTTTCTTGGGCGTTCTCTTGCTGATCCTTTGAACGGCACGGCAGTTTGCTTCGTTTGAAGCACTGATTACATGTACCGGATGGGCAAGCCGATGCCGCCTCCTCCTGCAGGCGAAGGAAAAAGAAGGAGCAACAACAGCTGATCACAGGCATTTCCGAACTCCCTGCAGACGCACCCAAGCCTCCTGAACCCCCGGCTCGGAGCTCTGAGTCCCCTGCCGGGGGGGGGGGAGCCTGAGCTCGAGCCTGCCAGGAGGCAAAGGACTACTACAATGGCCCGGAACCTGGAGCATGGTGCTTTGCAGAGCTGCTTTGGGGGGGGGGGGCGACGCTCGTTTTTCATAAGTTCGGACGGCGGGATCTCCTCCCCTTCTTTTGGTGGGTCCTTTTCCCGACTCCACCCGGTTCCCGGGAAAACGGAGGGGGTTGGAGGCCCTCGGAGCCTCCGCCCAGAGAGCCGAGGTCAAACGCCGCTCCACATGGCCGCAGACAAAGGCCACGCCGCGTGCGTGGAGCTGCTGCTGAAGGCCGGCGCGGAGAAGGCGCGAGTCATCGCGAGTCCCCCGCCACTCCCAGGGTGGCTTCGAGGGGGTGTCCAGGGGGGGCGTAAGTTTCACGGGCCAGGAGGGGTTTGGAAAGCAGGGTTTTCCATAGTATCCCATGCAGAGAATCCCGAGCCTTTTGGAAAACTCAGAATCGCAGTATTTTGCAGATTTCATGGGATGGCCTTTTGTCGAGGCGTCTTGCGCTCACTTCTGAGCCAAGCCCTGACTTACAACTCCCCACAAACCCTGAACTTTGCCAAACCTGCTGAACAGCCGTGGCCAGGACGTCCAGGAGAAGCTGTTTGGCCCGGGGCCCCAGCAGGGAAGCTGAGGCTGAGCGAATTTCTCTCCATCTCCCAAGCCCCGGATGCCCCATGCAGCGCAGTGCGAGCGGGCGGCTGTGTGCGAAGCATGGACCGCGCCGCAGCTGGCAACGCGGAACGACTCGAACACCCGATCTGCAAAATCCCTGTCAGCGCAGCCAAGAGCCTGGACTTTGATTCTTCGGTTCTTGAGCGGCTTATGGAGTATGCGAGGGGCTGCCACTGCAGTGATGTCTCGCCTCATGCAGGCCGCCCTCAAGTTTGTTGGACGTCCTTTTCCCGACTCCACCCGGTTCCCGGGAAAACGGAGGGGGTTGGAGGCCCTCGGAGCCTCCGCCCAGAGAGCCGAGGTCAAACGCCGCTCCACGAGGCCGCAATGTGGGGCCGCGCCGCGTGCGTGGAGCTGCTGCTGAAGGCGGGTGCGGACAAGGCGCGGGTCCCCCGGCCGCTCCC
>CAJNJA010012391.1:0-12488 GCA_905231915.1 Symbiodinium necroappetens | reverse complement strand
CAACAGCTTGTAGTGTTCACACGTGGTTCCCGACAGCCCAGCAGCGGTGCCGCGCCTGGCAGTCCGCAAAGCTTGAGCGACGGCGGCGTCGTTGAGAACTGCTGGTGCGTCCGGTTGGAAGTTGAGCAAGGCAGCAGGCACGTCATGCAAGGGCACCGGCGGGCGCCGCTCCGGGTCGGACAATGCAGCGAAGGTTTCGTCTGTCCCGGGGGCGATCGCAGCATATCGCAGCAGAAGTCAAGGTAGCGCGAGCGCGAGAAACTTCTCCCCGCCGCACATTGGCTCACGCGAGTGCTCGCCGCCGCTCGCGGAAGGCTTCGGCATCGGCAGCATCAGCGACGTCTGCTGCGGAGCCAGCACGTGGTGCGGCAACGACTGCGCGCGCGGCGCTGAGCAGAGTGTCCCAGCGTCCAGCAAGGAAGTCGCGTGAACGTTGCAAGAGGGCTTCCCGGCCGACCGTGCCCGGTTCGCGAGGGCGGTGGAGCAGCAACCGCGACGCAAGCAGGAACAGTTTCCAAGCTCGGGTTTGCTGAGGGGCCGTGCCGCGTGTGCATGCTTCGCGGAGAGCGAGTAAAGCAAGGACGAAGACTACCATTACTGCTACTACTACTACTACTGCTGCTGCTGCAACTACTACTACTACTGCTGCTACTACTACTACTACTACGACGATTGCGACGACGACGACGACTACTACTACCCATGCTGTTACTACTGCTGTTACTGCTACTACTACTACTACTACTGCTACTACTGCTACTACTGCTACTACTACTACTACCACTACTACTACCACTACTACTACTACGACGACGACGACCACAACTACTGCTACTGCTACTGCGACTGCTTCTGCTACTGCTACTACTACTGCGACTGCGACTGCGACTGCGACTGGTGCTAGTACGATTGCTACTGCTACTGCTACTGCTACTACTACTACTACTACCACCACTACCACTACCACTACCACTACCACTACCACTACCACTACTACTACTACTACTACTACTCCTACCACTACTGCTACTGCTACTGCTACTGCTACTGCTACTGCTACTGCTGCTGCTACTGCTACTGCTACTGCTACTGCTACTGCTGCGACGACGACGACGACGACTACTACTACCACCACTACTGGTATTATACTAGTACCAGTACTCGTTTGATAGTTCGGGCGACGGGTCCTGCTTGCGAGAGCAGCAACGCACGGGACACAGGGGAAAGTTCAGGAAAAGTGCATCTCGAACGTGCGCTCATCGCAGGCTCCGGCTGCGAGTCGCTGCCAGCCTTTGAACGGCCACGTCCGTTTACGTGCACGGCGAGTTATGCCTATGAGGCTAACAGCGCACAGCAGTGCAGCTCCACGGGGGCCGGATGGCAGTGACGGAGTCGCGGCTCGACCAGGATTTGAAATTCGCGTGGGCGACGTTCCGAGTCTCGCCAGCGCAGAACGCTCGCCGAGGTGGGCTAGTGCCGCGGCATGTCGCGGCCCGCTCGGCGCGGCGGTGTGGGTCGTCCTCCTCGTTCCCCTGCGTGGTCGCGGCACGGCCCTGTGCGTGGGGCTTTGGCCGTGCCGCGCGCGCGCGGCTTCCCGCAGCAAGTCGAGCCGCACGCTGCGCCTTGTCTCGCCGGCGCAGGTTCGCTGGAGGCATGCGGCCTACGCCGAGCGTGCGGTAGAGGAGCGTGTGCGACGCCAGTAGGAACAGCTTCCAGCCTGTGCTCGCTTGCGCCGGGGCGTCAGTGCGTCGCAGATGGACTCCAGGCCGACACGGAGCCTCCCATCTCGAAATATTTTATGTACCAATGTTCCAATTTCGTGTGAAGCGAGGCATCGATCGAGCAATGGCATCTAGCACAAGCGTGCAGTCGCCAAGGGAGTCGCGACGGCCTCTGACTCATGGTAGTCCTCAGAATTGTGACAAAGTTATGTGGTGTTTGTGCAGAAGAACGCTCTCTGCCGGATAGCATACGTGCTGCTGCACAGCAGTGCGATGTTGTGGAATGTGCATGACCGGCCGGTGGCGACTCCGACGACCACGATGCCATGCATGACATGGCTCATAAGCATGACTTGCCAAGTGGGCTCGATGTGCACCTCTCTCAATAGAGGACACAATGGCACACATTGGGGAATCAGATTTTCCAACAATGCTCTGCTCAAGTGGACGCGAGTACCCGGCTTATTTACCTCTGCTCCAGAGAGTGAGAGGTCTGTCGTGCCCTCAAGAACAGCCGCAAGCCTCAAACTCCCATTCACTGCTGCTATCCCAAACCAGACTGTGCGATTTAAGCTGTCTACGGCGACTGCTCCAGTGCAGTACTTACACAGTATTCCTAAAGAGGCCTTTCGACACTCACCATTTGTCCTTCTCCTCCAGCCAGACTAGAGTAAATGAAAGTTGCTTAAAGTTGAAGGTTCTCTCACGAACGGCCAGTCATGTGCGTAGTTCTCCAAATTGAGGTCTTTATTCGAGTCCTTCGTGTAAGGGTGCCGTACTCTTTTGGGGACCGAAAACGAGCCTAATTTAGACCCGCTGCCACCGGCATTTTCTTCCCAACTGCACCGGTCTGCTGGCAAGGCTCCTTTAAGAGCGCTGACTGCAACGGCAGGTTCTCCAGAAATGCAGCATCATGCAGCATCTATGTTTGCATGACTGTGTAGAAGGTGTATCGTTTGCCGAAAGGAAGACTGCCTTCGTGGCCGATGACCGATCGCCTGGCTGTTTCCGCTCACCAGCTTTCATCCAGTCGCTGCTTCAGCGTCGGTCGCATTCTCAGTGTGCGAATTGGCGTCGGGGGACGCCTCGTGTCCGTCACCCCGGTGCCATGCTTCCGCAGGCCTCGGGCTGCATTCGGCCCACGCCTCCGGCTTCACACCACTTCATTCCAGCATTCTGGGTTTTTGGGTTCGAATATGCTAGATGTTTGGCCAGAGCTCCCCAAACTTCTCGCATGCATGTGACGAAGTTACGAAGAGACCACGGTTGGATGAGATCCAAACCTGCTTTGTCATGCAGTTACGGTAGACAAGGCGGCTTTCTCATTGATCCGGTCTGTGTCTATGTAAAAGTTGCGGGAACTGTCCTGGGAATAGATTTGGCTTTGCATTTGGGGCTGGCGCAGCAGATTAGGGCGAAAGACACCGGAGGAGAGCTGAAAAACAAGCCGAACATCCGGAGAGCAGAGCCGGCGCAGTCTCAGCCCGGCACTTTGACAGCTCTCGGTCACGTGTCACAGTCGCTTGCGCAGCTTGCGAGCTTTCTCCTGCCGAACCTCAGAGTTCGACGCACCAGCAAGGACCCGCAGCAGACCATGCACTGCGAGGTGCATTCCGCGTTCTAGAGGAAGAATCGAGGATACAATGGATGGGCAGACTACCTTTGTGCAGTTTTCTGTTTCGACACATCTCCAATGCACCAGAACAACCCGGCACCCATCTGAGCGTGACGGCGCACATGTTGCGGACGGTGAGCACCACTACCACGACAAGGATCCCCAGAAGATTGGCATGCCAAGCCTGCAGCGCAAGGTAGTCATCAGCTACAGCCAGCTTCAGGACTTCAAGGCCCCGGCCAAGAAGTGCGATGCAACGTAGCTCTGCAGCCCGAGGAGCAGCAAACCTGCTGTGTCCCACACCCAGTGCTCCCTGATGCTCCCTGGCCCCTGGCTTTGCCTCTCAGGATGAACTGGGGCCAACAGTTGGAATAGAGAGGAAGAGGATATGGGTCCTGGCCAGAACTGCCACCTCCAGATTCCACTGACCAGATTCCACTGCGCGGCAAGAGGGGCCGGTCCTGCTCCTTCGGGTTTTGACCTCGGAACGTACGGCACAAAAGTCGTGATGGACGTCGTGACTCTTTCGACCTTACTGTCTTCAAACTGCACTTGGATACAACAGGATGAGACTCGGTCGGCCTGATTTGATAAGCCAGCCTGACCCCGTCCTCCTGAGCGCGGAACAGAGCACCCATACCTTCTCGACGAGCTCCTCCTCTTACACTTGTTGAGGAAACTCACGAAAGGCCTGTGGAGGCTCACAACAGTCTTCCCGATACCTTCTCGAGGCCGACGATGGCAGCCGGATCGTAGCCCTCTCGGCCTGACACCGAGATATGAGCTGAGCACTGACCTGTGGGAGTTGCTTCCCTTCGACTTTGTATGTAAGAAAAGAATTCTTGCTGCTAAAGTCTTGCTGCTAGAATCTGCTAGAAGCCCAGGGATGGCCGTTGCATGTCACGTCACCGAGTTGTCGACTCAACATCTCTTTCAGCTCCTTCACTGACCTGCCCAAGGAACCACTGTTGGAATTCAGAGACGGTACTCACGATCAACGTAGTCCGCATCCCCGCTGACGCAACATGCATGTTTCCCCATGCAAACCCTGAACCAAAGCGCATGGCAGCCTGATGTCTCTGACCAACAAATCCTGCCTGTTTTTCAGCTCCTGCCGAGTCGCCATGGTGGGCGTGAGCTCGTCGCGTCGTGATGTGCCCTCAAACCTCCCTTGTGAAGCATGCGCTCAGAAACCGGGAACATCCGGGAACCTACAACCTGCTGTGCCAAATGGGCGACGGTGATCTCTCGCAAACAAATGTATGAACTCCAATGTAGCAACCTCTTCGAGGTGGAAAGCCTTGAGAAGCTCTGAGAGGGTCAGCAAGATTTGGCAGGACAGTTTGCAGGTCTCGCTGAACACTGAAGCTACGTTCACTTCCCGGCTGATTCGGCCACTGCATGCCACTCCTAACAGCAAACACTGGTGCGATTTCGGCTCGCAGCTACGATGTCACAATTCAGTGTTGCTCGGTAAGCCATGCGCCAAACAGCAAGCCTTGTCTTGCACCGCCCGCACTGTCAAAAGGACCCCTTCGCGAAACTCACCTAGTCTCCGGTCTGTTGACATTGCTGACTGCCATCCCTTAGTGAAAGCTCTGTGAAATAACGGTGCAACAGGAAACTCGAAAGAAGCGAAGCACTAGACAGTATGCATTCTAATTAGGATCCCCGGCGTGTGTGTTGGGATACTCTGGACCTCATCATACATGAGAAGGCAACCGAGTGTAGAATCAACATGCCATACTGGCGCGTTAATCTGTCACCAGCTGGCACACCGCTTGGCGGTTCTGGCAGAGGTCTTTTAGCATACCAGGTGCACATCTATCAGGAACAGTATCAAGGCTCGGTAAAATTTAATCACTCTAGACTCTAAGACCGTCCGACTCCATCTCCAAGACATGGCGACATGAAACCCTCGGTAAGGTGCGGCGGAGGGTCCCTCCCTTCATCTCAAACTCCGACTAGGCGGAGAAACTCAGATGAGATTATGACGGCATGCAATTCCAACCTGAATGGACGCGACCTTGCATCAACATTTCTCTGGGTGACGAGTGCTTTCGTGCCGGATTTTCCTTGTTCACGACAGACGGATGAGAACTGTACACGCGTGCGCGATTGCGCGTGTATATATGTAGATGTGTATGTGCGTGTGTGTGTGTGTACATATACATATATTTATATGCATGCATTCATATCATAGCTGCATTCTCGACCTCCAGGATGGAACCTGAACTGCTACTGGTCAGAGGGACGTGCGGAAACATTTTGCACGGCCCCCCGGCGTGATTCGTTGCGCCGCTCTGGAAGTCGTCAGCGCAACTCTACAGCCAATTTCCCGCTCGTGAAGAGACAGGCATTTCGTGGCCGATGACGTGCAAGTCGCTCAACCCCTGCTTTCGACTCAGCGACGCCAAGCAGAGGAAGCGACCACGGCAGGAGGGCAAGGGGGTGTGGGCTCAATGACGGCTGGAGTTGTTGGTCCAAGCTTAGACGCTTCAGGTTCAAAGCCCTTTGGAAAGTCCCCCTCGCTCGTCGGAAGGGAGTCTGTTTAGGGTCCACGCCTATCAGATCCATTCTCTGAGCAAAATCACGAGGCAATGCTGGAATCGCCTCCTGTACAATGTCGGCCATCTCAGCCAGTCGGGCGAGTGGCACTGAAAGTAGGCAAGGCACGTCGACAGCGTCATGCTGCCACGCGGCCAGCCGGCACGTAAACTCGAAGATTTGCAGTGGCACTCGCATCCGCATCCACTAAGGCCGTCTTTCCGGCAAGCGCTCCTCGTCTTTGACATGGGTTGCTCTGGAGAGACCCTGGGAGCGGCGGGTAGCAGCCCGTTTTCACCCCTGCTTCTTTTGCCGTCTCTCCCAAGCGCGGCAGAGCACTGCGAATCTTCCACGGCACCTGTGTGGCGCGGTCCACAACATGCCGACGAGCGGAAAACATCTGACTGCTGCACAGATGCTGGAGCAAGGGGCACAAAGCAAACCAAAAGCATGCTCGAGGTCGATTTCCAATGATGTCGACTGTCAAGTATAAAGCACCGTCGGGCAAGTCAGCTCCACTGAACTGAAAAGGTCATGCATCCGTCGAATTTGAAGTATTGGCTCCCGGGCTTCCACATCTCTCAACTTTGGGGCAGCTGGAAACCCATGGTACGTGCTTCCAGGAACTTGCCAAGGTTCGAAAGCAGGTGATCCGGTGGCATATACGCCGAGCTGTTCCAGGTCTGTCTTGAAAGGGAGCGCCTGCAGACGCATTGCCTTGACCCGCTCTGGATGGAAAAAAACATTGCTCTGCAACGCTGAGTGCTCTCACGTCGTCTCATTCATCTTTACAGCATGCGAGCTCCTGCACCCAGTGGTGTCGAAAGAAAGACTGAAAACCATCGGGCTCTTCCGAGAAGCTGAAGTCCCTCGCGCCCTCGCGCACGGCATCCCGGGCAGCCTGCGAGCTTCGAACCGTGTCTGCCCAGGACAGCCTTGGATCGAGGGAGCTTTTACAGCTGCTCCCCCCCCCAACTTGGGGATGCAACTTGGACTGTCGCTGCCCGGCCCTCGTCTGCATCCAAGATGCGCTCACGCTGGGAGGCCTACCTTGGAGTTCCCCAGCATTTCAACTTACGAGGGAGTTTTGCAGGGACGCGGGTCTCGCGCTCCCAGCTTCGAAGTTAGTCACTTTAGGTCAGATGCGTTTGTGCAGAAAGCACCAAAAGCCTCCGATGCCCTGGGCGGGGCCGTTTTTTCTACCAGCGGTCAACTTCTTGATTCGAGGCGCTCCCGCGTGGCATAGCAGAGACCGTCTCGCCTGACGACGCCACAACAGACAATGGGTGCAGGACGACACCGATGAAAGTCAAACGGTTTGCAGGCATCTGCAACTGCGATGAGCGAATACAACCAACCTGAGCCCGAGTGAAAAACACAACCAGCAAGACAGGCAGAGTGACGTCACAGAACAGTCAAGTGATGATACAACACGGCGCGGGCAATCGGCCAGACTCGCAGATCTCAGAACCGTGAAAAAACAAAACCACAAGACTTCGCGACTGCAAGGTCCGTGCTGGCCGCAAGCCATCCTGAAACGAAAAGGACTGGAGGCACATCCGAAAACAATGAGGCGCACATACATAGCCATGGTGTGATCTCACTTTCTGATCTGGGGGGTCCGCACCGGTCACGACAGGATTCTTCCTGCACCTGGGCAAAATCGCGAACACTGGCAAAAGTCTTCGGTGGTTTGCAAGCGAGTTTTCAATCCGACAACCGTTGAGAAGTTGGCTGACGCCTGACTTGTTTCGACTCACAAGCTGAGCTCAGCGGCGGCGATAAATTCCGCGGAAATCAAGCATGGCCTGTGCGATTCTGCGAACAGAGTCAGAAATTCAACGGTGAGAGAAGGACGATGGGCCAAGTGTCACTTGCGCACGGGAAGTCAAGACCCGTCCAGCATGCCCAGTGCTGCATATCCCACATGCATCCCACATGATGCACGTGCACAAGCACAGGAGCAGGTCCGACGGTGGAACTCGTGAGGCCTACATTGGCTGAAATGTCGACACGGACATCTACTGAACTCGCGAGCCTTTACCACGATGCCGAAGCCCACCACGCATCCCGCAATGCCGGGCAAGCCGCGCACCCTGATGGCACAGCGTGTGGAGTTGGATGGCAACAGGATACAGTAGCGGGTGAGCTAGGCAACTGAATCGTGGCGAGATCGAACTCAGCGGCATATGGTCTGAGGTCCCCACTTCAACAAGAAGAAAGTCACAAAGGCAAAAGCAAAGCTTCCCAGAGACGCGCAGAAGGCCCAAAAGCCTGACAAGCCCGCTTCGGGTCTTACGAGCAGCAGTCTTTGACAGGTTTGGAGATGTGGGATCTTTCAGCAGTCTGCAGAGAGTTGCCTTTGCGGCACGGCCTGCAAGAATCCTGAATGGTTCCCTTTTGCATCCGGAAAAGGGACGAGAAAGCACACCATTTTCAACGGCTGCCTGCAACCCTGTACTTTGTCGTCTCTTGGAAAAACTCGCTGAACTGCGCATCCTGATGCCAGAAGAAGGCTGGAGTTTGGAAGCTGCATGGTCGGCATCTTGCCGCTGGGATGGGCGAAATTCAGGGCACTAGATGCTGCCAAAACGTCCTAGGACTGAGGGAGCAGAGCGAACGAGCAAGTTCTGCACAGCAGTGTTCAGGATTCGTTCAATACACTTGCACAATGACATGGCCTGGCCAAAATCAAAGGATTTCTGCTCCCCATGGCCCTTGTCTCCTTGTGCTTTAGCTGATGCTGTCCTTGTAGTTTCCGATGACAGTCATGGAGTACATCTTCGTGAGAGTGAAGACAATCGTGGCGTAGACCTTCAGGCTCGAGCCGGTCGAGCGGTGCCAGAGCAAAACAGGAACCATCGTCTCGGCTCTCTCGGATGTCTCGGAGATCATCTTCAGTGTTGTCTTCCTGAAACACCAGGCTAGGCGCCCGACCCCAGAGAGGACGCAAGTGGCCAGCGCACAGGAGTACAGGCAGGCTATGGGACACCAGGCCTGCCAAACTTTGTAAGAACAACCCAAGATCGGAATAGGACGTTGGATCAGATTCCAACGCTTAGTCACACCAACTTCCTTTGGTGAAAAGGGATTCACAGCCGCATAAATGCCTGGCTCATCATGTCTGCGGAGTTTCCACTCAGCAAGCGGATACCCATATTCACAACCTCAGCGATGTTGCTAAACTGCACCCGCCCTGCAACTGCTCAGATCGCCAGTCATTGCTACTCAGCATATCTTTGTCACAGAAGGGCATCCCTGCCATGCATCGCCGTGTTGCTGTTGAACTGCGCAGAACTGTAGCACGCATTAGAGCTCCGTTGCAGCTACCGGCAGTGGCAGTGAACAACAGCTAGGCGTATGCAAACATCATGGTTTGCAGGGACACGTACTAAGTACTAAGGTTTGTTGGCCTGAAGCCAACTCAGCAAAGCAAACCTACGAAAGGCTGGGCCCCGGCTAGAGCGCTGATCACCTCGGATGGCCATCACGAAAGGTCACGGACTCGAAAAGAGAGAGGGCTTGCTGATATATCAACTGGGGGCTGCTTTGTGCCACAAAGGAGCCGCATACGTCCCCTGCCCCTCGAGACGCATCTTGATTCGGTCCAGCACGCCTGAGCACGGCAGTTGTAGACTGTATCCGTCGCCCCTGATGACCTTATATCTGGAATCCCGCTGTAACTGCGCAACCCAAACCCTAAACATAAGGTGAAATCCCACAACAGGTGGGCTGTTCGACTCGGCCAAGCCTTGCCGAAATCTCGCCAGAGATTCTAGACACCGAAAATACGACAAGAAGAGTACCTGGTCTTGTGTGAGTTCCCCAGCTCTGAAACCGCCGAACCACAGAAGTGCTGACTCTTAAAAACATGGGCCTGGAGCGAATTGCCCTGCTTGGGTCGTCTTCGGCGGGGCGAAGTAGGACATCTGGCTTTGGGATGCAGCTGAAGCGTCGACAACCTTCAGGCGCCGAGCTGAGGAAACGTGGCACAGGAGGCAGGAGGTGCTGCTCAGAAGTCCTACCTTTGTCCTAGTGACTGGTACTTATTCGGTGCTACTCTGGCTACTCACTACCAATGCTGATCACACACTGCAGCAGAGGACGCCGCCGCTTCTCCACCCGTTCCTCCCTGAACTGCATTGCGCGCGCCTGCTGATAGTGGTTGTTCGACTGCCCATGCACTGCCTGGCAGAGCGATTTCTCCCTATCTTCAGAAGCCGTTATTGCTTCTACTTGAACCGCATCCGTCAAGTCCCAGCCACGAAGACTCAGACCGAAAACAAGCAAGACGCCTGCATCGCCCGGACGGCCGCGGGCGGCGCCGCACCGCGGAGGCCACCACCTCAGCCAAAGATGAGCCAAGTGAAGGCAGCACCACTGCAGTCAAGTCTGTCTACTCGTCTCACCCCGACCGTCCTGACCTACACTGAATCCGAGACCCAGGTAGACGCAGAGCGGCCTTTGCAAACGATCCGCGGTCCCGTTTGTGCTTGCACCAAGTGCCAGACACTTTGCAGCCAGCGGCAGGGGCTCTACGACACCCCTGCGGCTGGGTATTCTCACTCAAGGGCTGGATTGAGGCTGAGCGAATGGTTTTGCAAGAAAGTTCGCCGCTTCTGCATGTCGTCTTTTCAACTATGGGATGATGCAAGCAGGAGCTAGCCAGCAAGCCTCAGCCTCTTCTGACACCTCGAAACATCATCACCAGCAACGGCGGCTGCACGGCACCGATCCCACATGTTTCCACTGACCCAACGCAGCTGCCTGGTCGGCGCCTCTAACGGCTGTGGAGTCCGTAGTTCAAAGCCCAGCGGCGCAGCTGGGCCCTGCAGACGCTTGGATTGCATGGCTGCAGAAAATACGCCATCAGACAGCACCGTGGTCAAGGAATGTATCGAAGTTCCTGCAACCTGTCTTTTCTGCACTAGAATCTGAGGAAACACGGGCGGAGAAGTTTCAGCAGGGCTCCTGTGCCGACCGAAGCGGCGTCTGCCTCTGCAACATGGTCAGGGAGGATGCGGGGAGCTCTCTACCAATCGCACCTGTTCTCGGATCGCGAGTACCCATCGACCCCGACTCAGAAAGCGTGTGGACGTCTCAAGGCGCTGCGGACCGGTCGCCTCTGCCGGAGCTCAGCAGTGAGGCCTGCGACTCGGCTGTCGGATGCTCTCGGAAGGGAACAGAACAAGTCTGTCTTCGGCTGTTCGGCCCTTGGATGCCCTTGGGCCTGGCTGCGCCGGGGGTATCCAACACTGCACCTGGCACTGGCACAGCGCGAATCGGAGCAAGCGAAACCGGCAAGACAAGCCTCAGAGCTCAGTGCCACCGCCCCGATCGCAGCACCAAGTACCACTGCGCCATTCCTTCCAATGGTGCAAGTGTGGAGGCACTAGAGTGTACATTTGGAGAACCACCTCTTGCCGGGCTGCAGTCCATGCACATTGCAGGTTCAGAGCCAGAGCCCCTGTGGGTGTGAGCAAATGGTCCTTCTTCTGGCTTGCTCAGGGCGAGAGCCTTAGAGACTTTGCCACAAAAGGCACAACAACAGCATTTCGAGCAGCAATGGCCAAGGAGCTGAGGTTCTCTCGCTTGGGCCGTGGGTGGCTCGGCCACATCTCGGCCCCGGCGCCCCAAAAACTTTCTATCCCTATCCATGAAACTGTCGAGCCAACATGGCAAAAGCCGTCTTTGCACCAGTCACGAAGGCGAGGCCACAAAAAAGGGCGCAGGTTGCTGACAGGTGCATCATCGCGCGTGCCACCAACATCCTTTCAAACCATGCTGCCTCGCCCTGACTTTGCAAGGTCCCGGTGGGTCCCTGACGGCCCCTGTCCACTGCGCGCCAGGTCAGGCATGATCGAAGTCATGCAGCATGCCCACCCTCACCGAATAAGATCACCGAAAAGACTTGTGGTGTATGCAGTTACTACGAGTAGGAGAAAAGTGGCCGCAAGGCTTCCGAGGGTTTGCTTTGACCACGAGGCTGTGAAACTGGGAATCCAACTAGCTGACGCACTTCAATCCAGACGCTCCGGATCTCGCAGTGCCTGCCCAGTGAGAGGTGCCTGGAACGAAGCAGGATAGGCTTTCTATGCTTCGTGGAGAACACTGCAAGACCCAGAGCCCTGCTACTTCTCTGAGCTTTCTCCCAACCAAGTGCCCGGCAAAGTTGGGTTCAGGTGGGGCGCTTGGCCGCAGATCTGGCGAGGCCGGGCGGTCCTGACATTATAGTTTTTATCATTGCTATTAGTAGTAGCAGTAGTAGTAGTAGTAGTAGTAGTAGTAGTTTGCTCAGTCAGGAGCACCGGCGAGTGAAAATGAGTTCTGCCGCTCATTTTTGAGCACAATGGCTGCGCAGTAAACATGTTGATTTCAGCACCGAAGATCATGTTTCCTTCAGACTGCCCCCCCACTTTACATCATTACCTAGTTTTTGGTATTACTGCCTTTTGTTCGCCATCATTCTGAAGTGTTTTGATTGACATTGAGGCTGTGGTTGTGGTTGTGGTCGTGGTTGTGGGTGTTGGTGTTGTTGCTGTTGCTGTTGCTGTTGCTTTCGCAGTTGCTGTTGCTTTCGCTGTTGCTGTTGCTTTCGCTGTTGC
>CAJNJA010012390.1:0-13149 GCA_905231915.1 Symbiodinium necroappetens | reverse complement strand
CGTTCCTTCCCTCCCTCCCTCCCTCCCTCCCCCTCCTCGCTGCCTCTCTCTCCTTCTGTATTTAGGCTCTCTGCGTCTCTCTCCCTCTCTCTCTGTCTTTCTCCTGCTCTCCTTCTCTTGCACTTTCTCTCTTCTCTCTCTCCCTCCCTTCCTCCCTCTCTCCCTCCCTCTCTCGCTCGCTCGCTCGCTCGCACTCTCTCCAGCTTACCCATACATACCCATACATTTTTAGACCGTACCCATCCTCCAAGAGCTTCGGGAGACTCCTCATGAGGTCCTGCGAGAGGCAGCGAGATTGGGCTGAAGGCTTAGGTCCTAGGGTTTCGGGGCTTAGGGTGTATCCGAATATGTACATGACTGACGTGCCAACCGGAGTAGTAGTAGTAGTAGTAGTAGTAGTAGTGGTAGTAGTAGTAGTAGTAATAGTAGTAGTAGTAGTAGTAGTAATAGTAGTAGTAGTAGTAGTAGTAGTAGTAACAGTTGTTGTTGTTGTTGTTGCGGTAATAGGACGGTAAGAGCACACACGCATCACTCCTAGCGGCATGCACGTTTCAACCATCATTCAAACCTGCATGCATGAATGCATGTTTTGCTCGCAAGTTTGGCGAAAAAGCTTTTTGTTGTCTAGTCTTCATGTATATCTGCCGGGTATCCTTCCTTCCTTCTCTCCCTCTCTTCATTCTTCTAGCGAATTCAAGCCCCAGACTCGTACTCCCTGATCGCTACATAAAAGCGCTTAAGGTCTAGGGTTTTAGGGCTTTGGTCCAGAACATTTGCGGAAATGAGGGGCACACTACATAACAAGATGAAAACATATGGAAGTGCCTCCTCAGCATGGCACGTGGGAAAGTAGAGGGCCCAGTGACGAATTGATGGCACAGACTCAGGGCTTAGCTTTCCGATTGGTGGTCCGAAGACTAAACCCTAATCCCTGAAATTTAAACCCTAAGCCCTGCAAAAACTCAGGTGGGCCCCACGATCCGGTAATGCCAAACCCAGGCCCCGGAAGGACGGACAAACATACGGGTGGCTCTCTAAAAGACGTTTGGAAGGGTTCAGGGTTTCGGGTTCCAGGTTTAGGGCTTAGGGTCTAACGGACCTGTAATCAAGGTTTCTATAGAGCCATAGGTTTTCTATGTTTATAAGCGGAACAGCCTGAATGCACAAACATTTTACTTGAGCCAAAACAACACATTGTAGGTAATGACTAGCTGCATCTTCAGCAAATACACCCCCCGCGCCTCTTAGAGCAATCACAAATTGCACTTATTGATGCTCTCGCCCAAAAACCCAGACATCTTGTAGTTAAGGGTGCTTTGGACGTAGCACATCAATCGATGCAGGGCTTGGTCGCCGTCAACAGACCACTTCGTGACTCTCGCAGCTAAACCTTGAACAGCCCTGAGCAGGTCGAATCTTGCCCTTCTAGCGGCAACTAAAGGCTTCATAAGCACACGACTCGCAATGCGAGCGAGCTTGCCCTTTGCCTCTGTCTCAGCTTCCTCCGGGCGAGCAATCTTATCGTCTTAGAACGGTGTTGCGACCTTCTTGAGAGTGCGGAACTCAGGTCCAGCAAGCTCTCTGTACCGATCAACGGCCGGTGGAAGGAACGAACTCATGTCGTAGACGACTTGCTTAGTAGGCGATGTCATGCAACCTTTGTCGGCATCAAGCTGATTGACAACAGGTTTTCTTTGCGATTTTGTCACGCACACGTTTGACTGCGGCAAGTGCAGTAGCACGTGGATGGTTTTCGGATAACAGATCCTCAGTGCTGAACCATCAGCGACCAAATCATCCTCCAAATCGGGGACAGGAGCAGGAATGGCGGCACGCTTAGTGAGGTTGAACCCATATCTACGAAGTTTACTGATCTCATCGCCTGGGCACAGCTCTGTTGGCGTACGTTGTAATGCTCCATCTGTCTCCCTTCAGGCGACGACACAATGGTAATGCTTCGGATCAAACCTAACCAGTTTGTTGCGAGTCACACGTTTCTTCCCGTATATAAAGGGTTTTCTTTCCTAGTTTGTGGGAAGTGACATCGTGCTCGCCCCTTCGAGCGGCGGGGTCGTGAACCCATAGCTCGCCACCCTCAAAGCTTCCCAAACTCATGGTATGGTTTGTTGATCCTCCAAGGTTGTGCGCATCTTTGTTTTGTGAAAAGTTTGACGGACGCACCATGATTTATGCATAGCGATGAACACTCGTCAGTCATCCCATGATTCGCAAGGAATGCGTTGATGTACTTGCAAGTCGCAACATTCTTCTTTGCCCTGTTTGTGATACCTTGCACACCTCCATTCGCGAAAGCAGTATAAGGACAATCTACTCGACGTTGTCATTCCCTGACTCCGTCTGTTGCTCTTCGCAGGTTTGCAAATCAGTGGCTGCAATATCTTCAAGACTTGTAGCTGCAATCAAGGTCATCCAAGAACTTCTTTGCAAACTTCTCAGAATCAACATCATCCTTGCCAGACTTTTCAATCGGCGGCGGAGCGAGGGGTACCTGAGTACGACATGCTGGAAGGGCAACGATCATTTCATTCATTCATAACGCAGCAAGCTCCAGTAGCTAGCAAGCATGCATGCGCTCTACATCCATCCGCAGACAGACGGCTCCTCTAGGGAGCATGTGAGACGATCCGAAGATCCAGAATCACAAAACTGACCTTAGACACACAGACCCCGTGCCTACCCCGAAGGGCCTGGCAGATGTGTGCGAATTTAGATTGGAAAACGTAGATTGCCTTTGCACTGGGAGTGGCAGCCACATCCCAGATCTCAGAAGTATATGCGGGGAGACTAGATCGATCAAAGGCGAAGCTACGCAACGCCAGGCATGGAGACAGCATGATCATCAGCTCGGCAGTACAAAAGGAGGTAGCCTCTACTTCCACAGAGCGCCTGCGCTTGGCAGAAAGTAAGCTGGCCAACAGGCCGACGATCATCCTTCAGGAACCAGGCATCATTTGCTGCACTCAGGGTGGCACGATAGTGACCCGAATGCTGTGTCAGGCCATCGTGTATGAGGCAAGCACAAAGTCGAGACTGAACTGACTGAAGCGTGAGTCCGCGGCCTGGGTAAGAGAGAAGCGGCTGTAGCACCTGCATCGGAGCAAGAGTTTTGACATATCCTGCAGATGACTCCTGAAATCGGGGGAGGGCGACAGCGAGAATGGAGGGAGGAGTGGCAAGGGCCTGCAAGCCTCGTTGCTGTATCCAATCATGAACCATGGCATCGAGATGCTTAAGGCGCGGGTTCAACAGCTGAATAGGCTAGTGGGTGCTGCCTCTCTCAACTTCATGAATACCATCCTCATCGCGGAGCCGCGCAATACAGTCGCCTGCAGTCAGCACTGGAGCCAGCTTTTGAGAAATAAAAGCGTAAAATTCGCAAACGTCATGCTGCACGTGCACAAGTTGGCCACTGCACGAGGTGCTCATGTAGCACCCTTGTCAGACTTAGCCTTGCAGTGGCAGCACAGAGCACGCGGCCTAGATCGCCGAGGGATTGGGGAATGTAGACAATGACGGCCTATGGGGGCACGTGAGGCAGTCCAGAGGAAACTAACAATCGTATTGTTGGCATAGCACAAATTGTTAGGATTCTCCAGCGGTCGTGCAAGCAGACTTGCGTCCGAGTAGCCAGCGAGGTGCTGTGCCTCGCCTGGCGCGGCAACCGCGGCCTGATGGCAGCTCAGCGTCTCTTGCCCTGCCCGCCGCAAACCATCTTCTGTAGTGCCTGCACGGCCGGGCTGCGTTGCATGCCCTCCGGCTTTACCTGAATCCCCACAAGCGTGAGCACGGTGTGCCCGCACAGCTTCAGGAAGTTGGTGTGGAGGCGAGGCTCCCATTGGCTCAGCTCCAACACCATGACCGCCCTTCCGTCGCGAGGCTGCTCGGTGAGCCCCGGTCGGCTCAGGAAGCGTAGCACGGCTCGCGGTCGCTTCAGGTCGTCCGTGATGCTCGCCAGGATTTGCAGTGTCCTCCATGCTCATGTTGCCGCGACGCTCGTCCGGAATCATATCCTGCTTTTCCGGGCACCACTTCAACATCGGCCACATGCCTTGCTTCAGGAGTCCTTTCTGGCAGGCCTCGTCCTTCTTGGCCTGATCGCCTGAAAAAGCGGTAAAGCGTCTGGAGCTCGTGGAAGATGCAGC
This sequence comes from Symbiodinium necroappetens, assembly GCA_905231915.1. Taxonomy (NCBI): domain Eukaryota; class Dinophyceae; order Suessiales; family Symbiodiniaceae; genus Symbiodinium; species Symbiodinium necroappetens. Next base: position 8,986 of record CAJNJA010012390.1, on the reverse strand, counting down.
GGAGCAGAACGACTCGTAGAGGTGTCCACTGGCCATCTACTACGCCCTGGTTGTCGTGCCAGTTTTTGGACATGGTCCGCAGAGCCGGCGGCAACGGTGTCTGTCCGGAGCAGATGAAGAGAACGAATCCTCGGTCTGCCTTCGTCATATTCGGGAGATGGTGACCTTCGCCGTCAACCTCACCATGCTCAGCAAGTCGTTGTCCTGCTGACGTGGGAAGGGCGGGGTCTCCTGTACCCAAGCCGTCTCCTGCATCCAGGCCATCTCTGCATCCATCTCCTAGTCTCGACGAGCCCTCTTCTGTTCCTGATTGTAGGGCGGGCTGTCCAAGGCAAAACGGTTGTGGTGCGGAGGTTTGAAGGGGCTGTGACGTGGGCTCTGCAGAGCCCCAGTCCATCAGACCACCCCACGTGTTCACCATCTGCTGGGCGTACTCGCTCTGCGTCGTCTAGGCAAGCACGCGTGGGAGTAGCAGGACTACGCAACGTCAGCAGAGTTTGAACAGCAGCAGCCTGGAAGGCTGCAGCACAGCGCAGGCGATGCTGTAGCTTATTTACAGGCAGTACACACTCACATGTGTGGCACTTTGGAGCGACTGGGTCTCCCTTCAGTCTGCCGGCATGCTTGACTAGCTGGTGGGCCTTTTCCCGTAATGAACTCCACAGTGCGGTGTGCATTCGTCGCCAGTGCAGTTTGACTGCCCCATAGCCAGCCGTCCATTGACCGCAAAGCACACAGAACGTGTTATACTCCCTATGCTGTTCACTTGTGGCACAGAGCTTGAAAAAATCCAATGGCGCGGTAAAGGACAACTCAGTGCGTTGAGCAGCCTTGTGTAGCAAAGTACCTTCCAGGAGTAAAAGGGGCTGGCTGGCATTGAGTGGTCAGGAACGCGGCTAGGTGCACTGTTACTGGACTGGCCACGCATGGCCTTAGCACGCAAGCCTGGCGCGCAAGATGCCGGACATGTCCTTCAAATACACTCCACTTGGAAAATTTGTGATGGCAAATCCTACACTTCTGCATACCATTACGAGAGCACGACCGTGCCTCGAGCTGTGTCGTTCTTAGTGCATCAGGATGTTTACGCCTACAGTCTACAGTGCGCTTTGAAGACTTTGTAAGTGGGGAAGGTGCCTTCGCAGGCTGGGCATTGGTGTGTTTCGGCAGCCTCCGTGTCAATGCAATCATTTTGAAGGCGTCAAAAGCTTTTGATAGATCTAGCGCCACTTGCAAAGCTCCGCACTCTTCACTTTCAGCGTGAGTAGTGCTCACGCTACGTTTCCGGTGCAGGTTTTCTGTAAAGCTTTGGAGTTTGAGCCTGACCTCATCACAGTGCGAGAGCACAGCGGCTATGCAATGAAGGGCATTGCGACCAGGTACATAGGCGAATTGGGGAGTGTCGCGCAAATATAAGGAGAAACAAACGGCAGGAGGCGAGCACGCAGCATGACCGCAACTGTTTCCGCTTCCGTGCCCATTATGCACAGAGGGTGCAATCTCGAAGGGTGGCTTGGACACTTGTTGGGTTTCGTAGTCCAAACTAGATTCCCGTCCGTCCAATCATGAGGAAACTGCGGGACTTGGTTATGAGGGAAGGTGGCAGGAAAAGCTAGTGCCGCATGCATCGCCAAATCGCCAAAGTTGCTGCATTCAGCTGCCACGCAGATACTGGGGCACAGTCACGAGGTACAGCTTTGTGGTGCTTGAGAGACAGAAGTGCCGTAGCATACTCCTCAGCAGTGAAGCACATGGGATCCTCAATGTGAAAGGGGTTAGGGAAGGGAGCCTCAGCAGCAAAGGTGGCCTTACTATACTCGACCAGGAGGTCAAGCCCTTGGGAATCGTTAAGGGGAGCCGACCCTCAGGGTCATGCAGTTGCACCTTTTTGAAAGCTTGCTTAGGCGCCAGTTTCCTCACTATTTGAAAGAGCTCACGACTGCGATGAGATTTGCTGGCAGCTTCAGCCTGTTCAAGATTCAAGATGTAGTAGGATCCGCTGCCGCCTGGCACGCTGGCTGATGCGGCAACGTTCTCCTTCCATGGTTCAAGTAGGGAACCTTATCTTCCACATCCATGTAAATCTTGTTCACTTCAGCATCCCTAAAGAAAGGTCTGCAGTTTGCACGCCACACGAAGTCAATTCCCTCCTCCATGCACTGTTGTTGGACAGATAGGACAGGTGGAGAATCTGGCAACACGTAAAGGCTGAGCGATCGTCCCAACGGAATTCAAAGGAATGCGAATCTGACACTGAGTATCGGCATAATTGGGACCGATAGCAGCGAACATGTTGATGGCTCTGTTGGACTTGTAGTCTTGATGCTCGGCCTTGGATATCAAACCCTGAGGACTACCGGTGTCGGCAATCCACTCCCCGTCAATCGTGGGGACAGACTTCAAGTCCTCAGCTGTACATCCAACCGTTAGGTTAGCGGCAATGCATTTGTCGCAACCAAACGCCGGCTGACAACAGAACTTGCAAGCAGGGTAGCACCCTGATACAGTCCTTCGACGGTAGATGAGTGAGTGAATGAGTGAGTGAGTGAGTAAGTGAGCGAGTGAGTGAGTGGGCGACTGGGTAAGCGAGTGAGCGCCGACCAGCACTTACGGTGCCTCCCGCGTCCATCTCAACATCTCAGAGGGGCTCCGGAAACGTCATAGCCCCGCTGTCACTGTGTTAAACCATGGTGTACGGTGCGAAACCCCAAAAACACAAAGAAAACATAGCCCTTAGGATACACCTGGAAAGAATTTTTCAGCGGTCGAGGAACACGGGCCAGGAATGAATTGGGTTTGAACGAAAAAGGTGCGGGTGCAGATGGCATTCCGGCAGCGGTCTGCTTGGCGATTCGCTCCCGGTTGCGTTCGAGCCGCTTCGCTTTGATGTACCTGTTCGCGGCTTCATACAGAAATTCATAGGGTTGCTCCTTTGTTCCATCGAGTGCTCGCTCGTGGATGGCAATGTCGTGGGAAAGCGTCTTAGCCTTCTTGAATTAGCGAGGGAAGAGCGTTAGCAGGGGTTTCCTTCATCCCCGAAAGATTAGTGTCCCAGTTCCGAAGGAACTGCACGAGATTGTCATTTATCCTGACCACTTTGAGCAAATCCTCCATGTCACACACGGAACCGTGAAGTGCCTGGTCATCGATGGCCTATAGTCCCGAAAAACAAAATTAACTGTACACTATACAGAGTCTGCCTAAGCAGTTCAAGTGAAGCAAGGCCCGTCCAAAGCACCTTTGCTTCACTATGAGCACCAAGAGGCAGACCAAAACAAACTGTTCAGCTGAAAGGGGTATACAAAACGGACTAACACGTACGTAACTAATTTACAGAACAGGAACACACTTAACACAAGGAAAACCAGACCCGACACATGTGCACATACTATCAGGGGGGAGGACGAAAGGACAACTACTGGGCGTAGTATAGAAAAAACAGCTGACTACAAGCTAGAAGAGCTTCTGACCACGAGGTCTCACTCGACGGGGCTACCACGAGAGAACGGGCGGTACCGTTCCCTTAACTCTCACAACCGGGCGGTACCGGTTGTAATCAAGTAGTCGGGCGGTACCGACTACTATAGCTCACGGCGAAAACCCAACTTACTACGTCCACGCACTGAATTTTCGACACCATGCCAATGACGCAAAATGACCACAACATACACAACAGCAGGACCAAATGTACCATACCGTACCAAAGACAAACGCAGAAGAGGCACACTTCAACGCCGCTCGGGGTCGCGCGCCGCGTCCAACGAGAGCCGCTTCTCTGCCCCCCGTTTGGAACCCACTAGTGTACCCCCAGAGCCTTGTTTCCCGCCCTTCCCTGGGCCTTTTTTCTTAAACCACTCCCGCACAGCGTCTTCCGTGTACCCCAGTTGGCCAGTAAGTACGTCGCGATGCAAAGTACCAGGAAGGAAGCGCCCCGGATCCCCAAAGGTGGCCATGCGCCTAGCCTCTTGGAAACAGCCTCCTTGACTGCGAGTGAATCCAGGGCTCCTCTAGCTGCCAATCCCTCCGGAAGAGAAGGGCGAAAAAGAAGGGTTTACTGGGATCGGTCTCTTCAGGCATGCGACAGTTGCAAGCTTCCAGAGCGCTTGCTGGGGTGGCTTGCAACGTAGACTTGACCGGATCATCCACTCCCTGATCCACGAGCTGGGCAACCACTGCACGATGCAACTGTCTGGGGCAGGGAGCCTGGCTCCAGAACCTGTTCCCGCAGAGTCAGAGCTACCCAAAGCTGCGTCCCCCCCACCTGTGCCCTCCGCACCTCCCCCCTTTGCTGAGCGGGCGGCTGCGGCACCCTTCTCCCACTCTCTGAGAAGGTCAAGTACGCGCTCGCGAAACTCACCAGAAGCAAAACAAAGAACGAGCCTGCCACTGCGCTCTTTGCCTTGCCCTTGGCCGTGGCCGCAGAGAGCCTGGCAACCCCCAAAAGTCCCTTTTCAAGGGCGTCCACCCTGAAAGGCAAGTCAGCCATGGCATCTTCCAGTGCCCAGTGAAAGCTTCTGCAAGCGATGGCAAGGATATAGCGCTAATTACCGGAGATGTACCCTGAGCAGGTGACATTTGAACTGATGATGACTGGTGAACATGTCACCCTCTTGTTGACAGACAGGACAGCGCATCGGAAAATCAGCATCGTTAAACCGATGCGCACTGGCCATATGTAATCGAAGGCTGTGATATCCTGGCCAGTACCCCGTACAGAACGGGCAGATATACGGATTTCGCAGTTGGCCATGCTCATGATTTAAATGCCTTGTTAATCTGGTCTCGGTTTCAAAGGATCGAACGCACTTGGGGCAATTGAATCCCTCCGCCCTATAGGTGCCCTCCTCATGCGAGATACGCTTATGCTGCGCCAGCCCAGCCTTAGAATCATAACTGCATGTGCAGCTCGGAAAGTTGCATTTAAAAGCCCCATCCACAACTCCTTTGTCTTTGGTTTGCCAATATTTCTTGCGCATTCGTGCCGGTTCTTGCAGTATAGCCTGGGCCTGCTCATGCTTGAGGGTATACCAGGCCGGCGGGCGCCTTTTACGCACGATTTTCCTCGGTGTGGTCCCAGTAGGAACACTGGAGGTGCCCCCCTCATCACGATGCTTGAGTTGGAGAACGGTAGAACTGACCATGAGTCGCATAAGGGCTAAGTCAGCAACTGTATTCAATTGATTCGACCATTCACTCAGCATTTCGCAGCACAGATCCTCAAAGGAGAGATCCGTTCCCCCTTGCGGTAACCCTGCTAGAGCATCTTCGAACCTCGCCAACAAGCCCATCCGACCACCCAGATCCTGTTCCAGACGCAGAAACGCTGAGTTAGGAAGATAGGTTTCGCGGATTTTGCGCTCGCTTTGTGCCCACCTCTCCCGAGTACTAGGCTTTTTTGGCAAGTTTCCCTTGTGAGATGCGCTTGAGTTCCTGCGCGCGGTTAGGAGGATCTTGGCCAGGCATAACACGGTGCGGTTTAAACCACATCGCACATGACCTAGACTTTTGCCGCCAAATAATATCGCCTTCGGCAGAAATTCAAAATTGAAGCCATCCCTGCCTACCAATTCCCACGGCATCGAGATCCTGAGAAAGAACATCCCTTAGACGAATGCCTTTTTGCCTTCCCGGAGGCCTGGGCGTGCCAACATCCTCAGGTAAAACGCCGAACAGCAGCCTTTTGGGAAGCCTGTCATTATAATTAGTCATCCGCCCCACATGCCCCAACCAGCGTAAGCGAGACTGCCTCACTAGTTCCACAATGGTAGGAACACCCAACCAAGCTCTTAAAGTGTTGTTTGATATAGAATGGTCCCACTGCTTTTGTACCCCAAAACCGGAAAGTTTACGCAGGCAAATCATGTGGAATTTTTCCAAAGCCCGCCTGGTTGCGTACGATGGGGTCTACACTCGAATCTTTGTTGGTAGAGCCAATTGTCCGACATTCCATACACTACCGGAAAGTGCCCAGAAAGCTTTGCGCGCCTTGTCGATTCTAGCCCGAACTGCCCCATCCCCAGTTTTTTCTTTGTCCATGATAACTCCCAGGTACTCAAAAAATTCCGAGAATTTGTTGTGATCATATCCATCATATTCCTGCACGGGAATTAGGGGGTGGTTCCCAGGCTCCGTGGTTAAAGCTTTCGTCTTTTCAACAGAAAGAGTGATACCCCACTCCTGGCAATGAGCCTGAAACTGCTATGCTTTGTTCCTCAAATTTTCCAGCGTAGCCGCGATGAGTGCCGCATCGTCTGCATACCCCAGTTCTTCCACATTTAGCGGTTCCCACTTTGCGTAATCAAAATTTTCCCTGTGAAGGAGAGCCCCATCAATGCGTGTGAGCCATTGTACCCCTCCTCCCGAGATCGCGCACCAGGTTTCAAACACCCCAGAGAGAAAAATATTAAAGAGAAGGGGAGCAAGACAACACCCTTGACCCAAGCCTGTGTCCAAAGGAAACTCCTCCGATAAATTGCCCTCCGTACTGATCCTGGCCGTTTTCCCGGTGTAGTAGTCCTTGATAATAGACCGCATCCTTGGGGGTATCCCTTTTTTGCGGAACAACGCCCAAAGTCCATTCTTGGAGACCGAGTCATACGCTTTGACTAAATCAACAAACAGGACATGGAACGGGTTTTTTATACTCAGCAATTTCCATCGCCAGCTTGAGAGCAAATAACATATCGCTTGTTCCTCTTCCCGCACGAAATTCCACATTGCGACTCAGGCAAAATATTATTTTCTTCCATTAAGTCTGGCATTGAGAATCCGAGAAAACACCTTACCGGGTACTGAAGCCAGTAAAACTCCTCTCCAGCGTTTACACTGCGTCAAGTCTCCTTTTTTGGGAAATGGCACTAAAAAGGAATGTTTCCACTCTTGTGGCATAGGTTCCCATCCTTGCCATATTCGACAAAACATGTCATGCATTGCCCTCAAGTTACTGTGTCCAATGCTAAAAGCTGCTCGGCCTCTATGCCGTCAGGTTCCGGTGCTTGACCCATAATTTTCCAACCGCCGCTACTGTTTCTGCAAAACTAGGAGCCTCGTCTAGCCAAGTGTGTGGAGCAATTTCCGAGACCTGATCCATCTGGTACTGTCGCACATCACTAGGCACGTTTAGCAGCTCCTTGAAATATTCCTGCCATCTGTTCAATCTGCTTGTTCTTGTGGGGATGAGTTCACCATTTTTGTCTTTAAGTTTGGTGGCCTGTGTGCGACCATTGCATAGGAGTTTCCGTAATTCCCGATAGCCCGCAAATTGGTGATTATGATCCTTGGAGTCTACAACCGCCTGTATAGCCGCTGCTTTATCCTTTCCACCACTTATTAAGCATGGCCCTTGTTTCCTTTCTGACTCTAGAACTCAAAGCTTTGTACTGCTCAGAACGTACGCCCTCCGACGAAGTTGCTGCTGCTGCTCTCTTGAGCTCAATTAACTCACAAAGCCGATCGTGGTTCTGTATTATCCAGTCAGGAGCGCTCTGTAAGGGGACTACCCCAAGCCTTTTTTCACCCACCACCCGTAGCGCATGCCCGAATATAGGATAGCCTTCACCAAAAAGCCTCTCTGACATAAGATCATGCAACTGCAAATTAAAATCTTCTGCCACTGTAGGATCCTGAAGCCCTCCCACCAATAGACGCGGCGGTCTGGACGAGGGTACCAAACCCGCGTGATTTCGGTAGTACTTTCCTAGTGCAGCTTTGTGTGGTACTCACAATACAAGTTTTTGTTAACGGTGGTCCGTATCATGCATGTATCCAGGCATAACTTTAACATCATGTACAAGCCCCATAGTTTTTGAACTACAGATCATGCGGTCCAGCTGATAACATTTTTAGAGGACGAGTGGTACCATGTTCCATACGTTTTGTGTTGAAAGAAGGTACTGGCCACTTTGAGTTTTTCGCGATGTCTAGACGCGCAGAAATCCAGCAAAAGCAGGCCATTATCATTGACTTCCGGAAGACCATGCTCGCCAACTGCTCCTCCTTGCACTTCCATCCCCTCCTCCTCCTCCTTGCCTGTAGCAATGCCCACCCTAGCATTGTAGTCGCCCATTAGTATGAGCTCATCTCTACTATCCACTCCATCCAACATTGTTCCAAGATCTGAATAAAACCTCTCCTTCTCCGCGTCCGAACATCTATACGTAGGTGTGCAACACGAAACAAGCGTGAAAAAGAAGTTTCGGAGTTTAATCCTAATTTTAAGCAACCTGCCCCCTCCAAACTCACAGAAACTATCCGCTGCGCGCCACGCCCTAGCCATGTCTTGGTTGAGCAGGAAGCCTACTCCCTGTTGCGCTTTCGCTTCATCCTCCAGGATTCCAGAGAAAACAGATGTCCATTTCTCATTTACTGCGTAAGTGCCCCCCTGCTTCCATCTGTTTTCCGAAACTGCACAAAGACTGATGTTGGGTTTCAAGTTCATTACACAGTTCCTCAATTTTCATTGGATCTTGCCCTTCAACTTGTACTTCCCCGCGTTCCGTTATTTTCAACGACGAATGTAAGGTACGAACGTTCCAGCTGCCGCAGTGGTATTTATTACCCCTGCGCCAATGTGTTACTTGCGATTTCAGCCCCTGTCCGGGCTCCAATCTAGGACGGAAGTAACCCACTGACTCGGCTCGGCTCTTGTGTTAGGGTTTATGGTTCCTAAACCCTAAACCCTAAACCGTATACGGTTGAGGCTTTACGCTTTCGGGAGCAGGACATGGATCTGAGAGTCTAAAACCCTATGCCCAAAACCCCGAAAGCCTAGGCCCTAAACCCTAAGCCCTAGACCCTGAACCCTAAACCCTAGACCCCCAAACCCTAATATCCCTAAGCCCAGAGACCCCTAAACCCTGACCCACTAAAGCTGAAGGGCCCGTACCAGCAAGCATCCCGAAGTCCCGGAACCCACCCTCTCTGTAGCCGAAAAGACCCTACCTTTTGAGTGTTCCCTGTAGGGTTTAGGGTTTGAGAGTTTGAGGTT
>CAJNJA010012389.1:0-13149 GCA_905231915.1 Symbiodinium necroappetens | reverse complement strand
GCTGCTGTTGCTGCTGTTGCTGCTTTTGCTGCTGTTGCTGCTGTTGCTGCTGTTGCTGCTGTTGCTGCTGTTGCTGCTGTTGTCGTTGTCGTGGTCGTTGTCGTTGTCGTTGTCGATGTCGATGTCGTTGTGGCTGTTGCTGTTGCTGTTGCTGCTGTTGTTGTTGTTGCTGTTGTTGTTGTTGTGGTGGTGGTGGTGGTTGTTGTTGTTGCTGTAGCCAAGAAAATCAGGGGAACAGGACCTTCGAGCTTGCGTCGGTTTAATGTCTAGGGCTTGGGGTTTAGGCGTTAGGGTCTATGGCTCAAGGTTTAGGGTTAACGCTCCCGCAGCTCAGGGCTCAGGGTTTTAATCCTTTCAAGCCTGAGGCTGAATAATTCCTGGCACGGCCCCGACATAGAGGCCTTTTGATTGGAACGAGTGCTGTGGTTTAGTCTTCAAGTACACTATAGTTATAGTAGAAAACCCTGACAACATAGCATTGAAAAGTATTCCGGCTTCTACATTAATTTATGATTGCAAGACTGCACCTGACAGGAGATGAACATCGACAGTGCGGTTGCAAAGAGGTTTTGCGTTTTGGTCAAGAGCTGCCACACGCAACAGGGTTTGCGGTATAAGGTACGCATATGAAGGGAGTGTAACCGTTATACCATGACCAACTGCCTACCAGTCATGGAAAGAACCTACATAAACCCGCAAGCCTAAATAGAACGTCTCTTATGCTACGATTCAAGCTCAGGTGTCGAAACATGCTTCCACACCAACGGCTGTGTCCCGAGACACAGGCCCTGCGGCGCTATGTCAGGCCGGCTCCATGGGGGTTTGGAATCCGGAGCGCGCTTTGTTTCAGGGACTTGGCAGCGGAAGGTTTCGGGCTTTGGGCAGCCAAGAGGCCCCGAGGTATTCGGCATATCGCTGACGAAAAACAACTTTGTAAATCCTCCAGGGGCGCACGGGGCTTACAGTCCATAGCGGCTTTCGGCAAGGATAGCGGTCTTCTCCTTGCAGTTCTGTTGAATGCCTTCTTGTTGCCTCCCGCCTGGCTAGGACGAACCTACGATGCAGGGTATATACTGGCTACTCGAAACTCGAGGCCATGCAGTCACACTGCCAGCGTGCAGACCATCACACTCGAGATCATATGGCCACCTCTTCAAGCATTGGCGTCATCATCATTGCCGTCGTCGCCGTCATCAACGGCACCATAAACATCATAACTGCCATCGTTACCGTCATCATCATCACGAGCAGCAGCGGCATTCTGACGAGCATTGCATGCATCAGCATCAGCATGCCTGCCCAACATCAACGTCAGCAGCAGTATCCGCATGTTTGGCTGCTTTGCTGCATGCTGCTACAACTGCAACGTGCAATGCTTCGGAATGATGTTGATTCTACACTCGAGGATCATCGAACTCCGGTTGGTCCCTGCAGACCCTTAGACTGTGACTGCATAAACTATAAACCCCCGCATGCACATGCCAAACACCATGCTCATATATATATATATAATGTGACTGAGATCCATTTTCTGCCAACGCTCGCCAGCAAAACATGCGCGCGGCTGCTTGGCCCTCAACGTGCAACCAGGACAGGTAGATGAAGAGACCTGGTCTGAAGGAACCGCTTGTGGCGATGTTGCTGCTGGAGGGTGTCCTAAGGCATGCAGTTTCGGCTAATTAGGTCTACCATGTCTGCCCAAGCCATATCACTGATTTCGAAACTGCCCGTGAGCATCGTAAGATATTCAGGGTGTGATCTAGTGCTCTGCTTGCCTCGACATGCTTGAAATACAAAGGGTCAGCAGAGGTTCTTCCGCCAGAAGTACACAGCAACAAGGCTCTTAGATACAGTGCTGCTCGGGATATAGAGGTAGGGGTCAACTCTCATGGCTCAGCATTGCAACCCATGTGACGAAAGCAAAACCTGAACAGCACAGCTGACAATATGGTGCGAGGAGCTTTGTGGAACTGTCACCGGCTTGGCCAACTCGTCCCTGACCTTGCGCACCTTGTCGCAGTCAGATTTGCGGGGTTTAGCTCAGGGACATAAACACCCCCCCAAAGCCCCCAAGCCGTGCCCAGCACCAAAGCTGCATGCAGTTTTGATTTGGCCTTTGGGCGTTTAGTTTTGGACCGAATTATAGCATTTCGGCCCAGGCATAAATACCATCTTCGGCCCAGGGACGGGGAGGTACGTGCCCGTGTTCCATCTCTTGGCTGAACCCTGAGGACATGCAACATTGCATAGAAATCCGAAAGAAAACGGATCAATGTGTGGACGACCCAAAACGGCAGTCCGAAACTACAGCCCTTCTCTCATCATGTAGTACACCTAATCATCATATAATATGCCTCAAAACCCCGTTCCAACTATAAACGTCGCTTCTGTGGGGTCCTCGGTGCCTCGTTGGCGCCACGACTCAGAAGCAGAGGCCAGTGCTGATTCAGCGGCCCCGGGTGTCCGCAAGCTTGAAACTTAAACTAGCGGCAACTAGCCGTTGAGGGAATACTGTAGGGGCCTCTTGGGTTAGGGTTTTGGGTATATTATGCTATAATCATAATAAGGAATAAGGAACTCCCCAAAATGGTACAGGTAATTATTGCAGCCCCTATGTCAATGTTGTTGTTGCTGTTGTTGCTTCTGGTATCGTTGCCGTTGTGGTTGTTGTGGTTGTGTTTCTTGCCCACCCTGAGTGGGGCTGTAGCTGCCCACAGCAGCCTCTCCGCGAGGAACACTCTGAAGAAATTCCGCTGAACGCCAGATGGCACGTCATAAGAACACAGGACAGGTTACAGGACAGGAACGAAGAACGAAGAGCAGGACACAAGCAGGGTACACAACCACAGGACTGCTTAGAGGACAGAGAGCAGGACAGGAGACGAGATCAAAACAGCTTTTCCTCGCACTATTAGCATCTTGTGGAGAAGCACTGGCTGTCATGCTGTGCTGTGCTCCCCAACCCTGCCCCCACCAAAACACCGATAGTCATGCCGATCGCGATTTCGTGTCAAGCACTGTTGCCATGTCGGAAGTGCCGAGATGCCGCAAATATCAAAAATCTTGTGAAGGGCAGCGGGAACGTGATGCTAGCAGGTGAATTTGCACATCACTGCGGCGATCCCAGACTCCGAAAACGAGGACTGTCGCTAGGACGCCAGGATCACCCCCAACAGGCACGATTCTTGTGACATATTGAATTTTGAGCACCGGAGCCACAGTCAGCACCCTTTGAAGGGGAAGGGAGGACCCCTGGGACCTAAAGAAATTGGTGCATAAACACACATTAGAAGTCTTCCGTATCTCAACAAAACTCGTACGACAAGATGGCTCTTAATCGACACATTCGACACTGAGCTTCACTGATTTCGCTGCGGGTCGTGTCCATCAAAATCTAGCACCATAGGCCGGTACTCCTATTGATGCAGGCGGCCGAGAGGCGTGTGCTGCTGTGGCCCAGTTCTGGGAGACACCGCACTGCCGAAGACGAGAAAGGCTGCTGCCTGAAACGTTCTGAAGAGAATTGGTCTGGGTCTTGACGGCCGACGACACGGGATCCGATGTCACGGGCTTCGGGCTTGCAAGGCCCGAGGTTGCTGGGAGTATTGAGCAGCTGCTTGGACGGTGGAACAAGGGAACCATTCCCCTTGTACTGTGCAGTGGTGCCCGGATCCAATGGCTTCAACACTTGTGCACGGGTAAGGGTACACGGCTTAGGGTCGAAAGGTGAAGTGCCGGTATTCTACAACTTCCACGTCCTTTCTGTGCAAGGTTCTGTCGCTGAAGCTCAAGGCTTAAGGGACTTGTCAAGGTGCTGTGTCTCGCACACGATTCCTCCAACCTCCTCTAGATTCACACCCTCTGCAGCTGGGAGAAATAGCCTTCCATCGCACCCCGTAAGGATCTGGCCATACTTCTGTGAGATGCTTTTTGAACCACATACGCAATTCTTCGCTGCGAACGCGCCATCGCACCATCTCAAGACAAGTTTAACACTCGACCTGCCATCACCGTTTGAAGCTCCTGCTATGTTCTGACGTGTGAGGTTCAGAATTTAAGTTTAGGCTTCACTTAAGATTAAACCCTAAACCCCCAGCTGCCCGTCTTCGGCCTCCTTGGTTGCCGAAAGATCCAGGGTGTCTCCTTCGAGTAGCATCAATGAAACAGCTTTCTTTTTTTTTTGGGGGGGGGGATCCTGCAGCATGTTAGGGTTTAAGGTTCAGAGTTCGGGTTTCAGGGTCGGGTTGAGGGTCTTAACTTAACTTAATGGTCGCAATATCAAGGAAAAGGCGCAGACTTAAGGCACATGGATGACGGCTCGGACAAGTACGCAAGGACGACACAAAGATATACGACAAACACACACACACACACACGGTCGTCCGTCCGCCCGCATGTGTATATACATATATATATATACATATGTATATATATATATATACATATGTATATATATACATATATATACACACATGTATATATGGAGGTTGTTCTTTAATGTGGCTGCAGCCCGTAACTCGAAAATTGTTTTGCGCTTCGCTCTTGCGCGCACACGGTGTTTAACACATTCCCACCTTGAAGCCTTGATAAACCTTCTTACACTACTTTATCGCCCTTGCGCTCGCCCTCGCGCGCGCTTGTGCCGTGCTGGTTTTGGAGCCTGTCCTATACATTAAAGTGTGATGTTAGTCTACGATCGGGGGCTTAGAACAACTCTCATATGTGTATATATACTTGTATGGATACATGTAACTAGTGCTTACATCTATATGCACATGCACGTGTTCATGTGTTTACTGGCTGATTTACTTGCCTGTTTGTTTAGACATCTGAATAAATCGAAACCACATATGCATACAGCAAACGAAGCACATCAGTCATGGATCGACAAGTATAATGAAAAGCAAAAGGCCTAAACCACATATACATAATATACATATATGATGATAAATCACATATGCAAAGCAAAAAAGACATGTAGTCATGTAGTATCAATACTTGCATACGCATACGGACATACATTGTTAAGCTTATCTTGCAACAACTATCTCGACTCACAGGGGAGTCCCCACCACCCTTCTGCATCCAGGTCTTTCGCGCTAGCCACATCACTCCTAAACCCGAAGAATATAATGTACAATTTGTGATGTACAATATATAATATATAATATATACTATAATATATTGCGTGAGGGTTTGGTACACGACATTGCGTATAACCTCTCTCCCCTCAGATGAGCTTGTAGTTGAAGTAGAGTGTTTGCGAATCCAACGTTGTGAACAATAACCCTTGCAGCTTCACTCGGTCCCGACCTTTTCTCTGCGCCAAGCGAAGTCTGTTGCGGTCTTTGCACCAAGGCTGTACGCACTGATAATGGCAAGCAAAGCGGATGACTAGTGCCTGATCACTAATTTTGGCTTGAGCCAAGTCTCTTGAGCCATGCGCCGATATGAGCTCTTCTTTGACTTCCGCTTAGTGGACGAAGTCCTCCTAAGCTTCAGTCCTCCTTGATGGGCGAAGCCCCTCTCAAGGTTGCAAACAAGTGGTTACATAGCTCACAAACAAAATGCTCTAGGCTTCGATGTCTCTTCACACCCCCCATGAGTGATGCCTTTGGCTGGGCTCACCCAGGAAGAGAGACGTAGAAATCAAACTGTCCTCAACGGCGGCTTGGCAGTGCGTACTTTCAGCCTTAATATTGATGACGTGAGACACGAAAGCGTCAAGTGCGATCCCTAGCTTCGGCCAAGTGAAGGAATCACATTCATGAAGACATCATACGCACGAAAAGTGGTGCATTGAATTATGTCCACATCTGACCATGCCATGAAGACGGCAATGTTCATGTAGAACTTCACCCATAGCGTCGATCTCTGTCCCAGCGACGATCACCTAGGTATCCATAGTATCCATCCCACCGTTGGTCATAGGTCATAGGTCTCTTGGTTCCTGCGTCTGCGTTCTTCACGTGGTGGTCCAGGAGAGCTTGCTTTGGCTGCAGCCTTGGGCTTTGCCTTTGCCTTCGTCTCGGCATAGACTTGGTTCGCCTCGGCCGCTTCCTCTGGCGTCACCGCTTGATCAAGGATACTGCTTTGTCCAGGTGGCAGCAAACTACCTCCAGGAATGTGTTGCAGAGCATATCCTTGGTAAAGGCTTTGAGGTCCTCGTTGGCGTGCCTTTGTCAGCCTGGCGGTGTACTTTGCCTGGATAGGAATACTCAAGTCGACCATCATCGCCAGAAGCTGAATGGTGCAATCTTTCGGAGTGAAAAGTTGACATATTCCGAAAGGATCAATGCACAGGATGTAGTTGGGCATGTTGTTCGTACGTGGCGCAAGCACGGTGTACTGATGATGTCCTCCGACTCTGGCGACAATTTTGGATAGGAGCAAGGCACAGCTTGAATGCACCATTTTCGTCTCCACATTTTGCCCTTCGCGTACGTGGTTCTCGACCTTGAAGTGTTGTCGATGATAGCCAATTTGCATAGCTCCACGAACAAGTTGAGAAATGATCTGATGCGTCCGAAATCGTCCGAGGAGGTGGTGTCCTGTTGGATCATCCTCTTGTCCGCGATTTCTTCCAAGTTCTCCTGTTGGATCATCCTCTTGTCCGCGACTTCTTCCACTTCATCATCACTGACTACGCGTGGTACTCCCTTTTCTGGATCCACTTCAGCCAGGTTTCCCCAATCTCCAAGAGCATCATGGCGTTTCCCTTGTGCAACAGCTTGCTTGGCCGTCTCAAGTGGAAGATCCGTCCACTTTGTGTAAGCTGGCCAATACTTGTACATCAAGTAGATAATCAAGTAAGCCATGTACTTAGCATAGTCCAAAGACGGATCAATGAGATGGGCAGGTTCCATGAGGTTGTAAATCGGTACCTGTACGCCTGTTCGGAAGTGTGCAAGTTCTTGGTCCACGCAAAGGTCGGTGTCGAATAACAGTACCGGCTGCCGTGATTGTACCTCTTGTACTTGCTGCTGTCCAACTTCTCCTCCTTCTTCTTCTTCGCCAATATCGATCTCTCCTTCCGGCTCTGTGATGGTGTGCGTGTCGTCGTTGCCCATATCAGCATCGCCATCATTGTCAACCTCCGGTTGTGGTTCCTCTTCCATCGGCTCATCGTCGTTCACAGGAATAACATCTGCTGCCTCCCGGGCACGAGCGATTGCTTCACGAGGAATGTCCATTGGAGCATCTGCGCGGCTTTCAATGCGTTGATATCTTCCGTGAGCGACGAAGACTGAAAAGCACAAAGAACATCGTGATAAGCACGAAGGAGTATGATTGAGACACCACGGGCAGATTCTGAATCTGAGGCTGCGATCCCTGCTTGTCCTCGCTTCCGTAGGAGGTGGTGTGTGGATGATCAGAAATTCGACCGCATCGGAATAGATGTTTTCATATTCATTCCAGTCGGTTTGCGACCAATCAGCAGCGTAGTATTCGGAGAGTCGAGAGATGATGTCTGCTTTTGTGTTCTCATGAGGTCCGCTGGGCAAATCGCATAGCAACTCCAAAAGTCTCTCAAGACTGCGGCGTGAACGCATTTCGTTGGCTGCTGGTGTCAGTGGCCCTGCATAGTCTGTGCAAATTTCATCCTCCAGCTCATAATCAAGAATCTTCTCGACTTCTTCGTAGCCGTAGGACTGGTTGTTCCCAGGAATGCACATCCACATTTCTCGCACCATGTGAAACGGCACTGTTCTGTCACACATGATTGCACCACTTTCCGTCACCTTGCCTCCTTCTCTGACCAAATCGACGATCGGGATGTACAGAGTCACCATAGGTGTCCTCTGATCCGTCCTCGACCTGTTGCGAGTGACTTTGTTCCTTGGATCCCAAGGCGGAAACACTCCCCAAATGGCTACGCAGTCTTCCTGAAGTCCTGCGTTGCCCAATCAAGTCACTGCCGGTCTTGATGCCTTCCGTCATGATCGTGCGCAAGTTGTAGATCTCGGTTGCATGATACGCCCCTTGAATTTGATTCAAGAGTGTCATCGATGCAGACAATGCGAACTTTGGCGGGTCAAGCTCCATGACTGTTGATATGGAGCGAGAGTGTCCTGTTGCCGCTCGAATTGCCCATGGCTTGATCCAGTTTGCCGTCTGTTCCAAATGCTCTGGCCTCAGGAACTGTGTTTCCTGGTTGCGTTGAAGCTCCTGCAATTGCGTCTCCATGTCGACGATTCTGTTCGAAAACGCCTGCTCTCCAGCTCTTACGCCTTCTCCACTTGGGTTTGGTGCCAATCTGACTCCCAAGAACTGTAGACGAAGTTTCTTATCTCCACGTCGGTAGTTGATGTAGTTCCCGTTGATGAGGAGCTGCCATCTTCGCTGAATTTCTCGTTTGCGAGCAGTGTTGTTCGATCTTGGCAAGGTGTAGCCGGTCTGGCGCTGATCCAGAGATTGAAAAGGATGTGCAGGAGATTCTCGCTGTACTGCCAACGAATCGCTTCATTGCCGCGCCAACCTCTGCCGAATTACAACCCGTTCCGGGGGTAATCGGAACTGAGGCGCGCTCATCAGACGATGCTTTCCTTGACTCTTCGCAAGGTGTCGACGTGCCTCGTCTAGTCCCAGAAGAAGTGTTGGAACCCGATGGGCAGCCGGATGAGGAGAATGAGATTCCCGTGACGCCGCAAGACACCAATGTCGCCAACGCCGTCAAAGCAAAAGCATGGGATGCTCTTGGAATATTGTTCAATGGAGACATTTGGGTGAACGAGAACATTGCAAGGGAAGATATGCATTTTGTGTGGGAGCCCTGATCACGTGTTCGCAGATTGCCATGCTGATGATCAACTACGTCAACAGATCACTGCTGCATTTGATCATGTCAGAAAGGCGATTGAAGCACACCCAGAAACACTGGCATTCCCAGGTACTTCTCCGGCTCCTCGACCACTTCGTGGAGAGAGAGCGTCAGGATCCAATGACAACATGGATGTGGAAAGTGTCGCTTCTTCCGGAAGAAGACCAACGGCAAAGGCGCGCCCAAGGCGAAGGGAAATCAATCATCCCGGTGTCACACGGTATGAGAATGGAAAGAATTTGTCTCAGGTTGTGCATCGCAGAAGAGGGGACTACAACTACGTGCACGGTGAAAACATCTCCGAGATGGGCCTCCGTGATCACGACGCAGTCCTCGATTGCATTCAGACGAGTTCTTCGCCACAGAACATTGCTCTACCTCAACGAGGCGATCGCAGCTTATTCCGACGGAGTCAGTCAGGGTACGAAATGGTGGAGGGCGTCTACTGTGGCATTCTTGAGAAGCTCTCACCAAGAGGAGCACTTTTCTGTCATCCTTCATGGGACGAAATCAAGATCGCTCAGCCACCACACGAGTACCTCTATGAAGCAAGAGAAAACGCGAAGGCTGCACTACGATTTCTACAGAAGGACCTCAGACACCACATCGACCGCGAGGACAAAGGAATCTTCTTGGACAAGAGGTGCCAATCAATTCCGACGATCCAATGCGACGAGGGCGGTCGGGTAAGACTGGATTCGTTGCTTACAAATGAGCTTCTTTGGTGCCACTACGTGGGGATCTGGACGGTATGAGTGTGATGCTTTCCCTGGCAGAATACCTGGCGAAGCACCTCTCCAACCCATTGATGCAAGCGTTGATGGTGGAAACATCCCCCCATCGATCGAATATTCCAGGCCATCGGAGCGCGAATGTGAGCATGCGCGATGCAAGTTCGAACACATCACCAAGAAGTTCTTCTTGTGGGTTTTCGCTCCCTCTGAACAATTCAATTCTTTCTTGCGGAGACAGCAATGTCTTGACAAAACCAGCATAGGCAGCATTTCCGGCATCATAGTACGCAATGTAGCAGAGGTTTCCAAGGTCGTCATACGCCCGATCGCATGTCAGCTGTTTTGCTTTTCCCCACACAGGAAAGTCCAATGCATGCGCGGGGAGTGCATCTTATCCCTCCGTAGGAAGAGACAACCTTTCCCACTTACTTGTAGACGATTGGACAGCATCTGCGGAGAAACTCCATCAGATCGGTGTCTGGATCATGGTCTCGTAGATCGTTTGAGTAGATGTAGTAAGCACAAGCCAGCGCGCACAGTTCGTTATCCCGGAGTTCACCGTAGTTCTTCACCTTGTAGTACGTCGTGTAATGCGCGTGTTTGAAGGCACACCCAATGCAACGATCTGGATAGGCACTCGATGGTGAAAAGTCCGTATCATCTCGGCAGAACCTGGCTTCCTCTTTCTGACTTTCGCAGCCAGGGCAGAAGAAAACTTTGCCATCTTTTCCATTGTCGAGAAGATTTGACACACTGTACTCATCGATCATGAACCAATACTGTTCTGGACAATACACAGGTTCCGGAACTTGAAGATATACTTCAAAACTCTGCCACATTTTCGATCGTCGGTTGCTTCCATCACGCCTGGACTCCTCGTCCATAGCCCGTAGCCTGGCCGAAGGTATCCAGTTGCTTGAGTTCATGGTGGACGCGAATCGAAGCTGTGTGTTGTCAGACCAGATTTCTCTGAACCGTGGAATGTCAATCGCGTTGGAATGTAACAGCAATTGACCTTTTCAGAACCTCTGGATCCATATAGCAAGCAGCAATCATCTTCTCGTAGAACAATTGCTTCGCATAGATCGCGAACGCTCTGTGGTGATGGTGGTGAAGATCGTTGCTGGCCACCTGTTCTGTACTGATGACGTGAGTCCCATACTCTGCCTGATGCAGCGAACTGACCAACTTGCACCAGAAGGACGACCCATGCACGACAACGCATCCTCGTAGTCGAAGCTCCATAGCACGAAAGAACATGCCCTCGCATTTCCCTGAAAACCTTCACGTCGTCGAAGCTTTGCATGTGCGAAGGCGTAGAACCTTGAGTCATGGTTGATCATCACAACTGGCGGTCTTGGCACGAGATCAAGGATCTCCTTGATGTTGCCCAGGTAAACACGCTTGAGAGTTTCTTCCATGTCGCCAAAGGCGTCCACGGAATCCTCACTTCCAGGAATAATCATGTTCTCGTACACAATCGCTTGCAGGCATAGATGAATATGGACTGTCGTTGTGGCTCGTTGATCTTCGCTGAGAGCCGTTATTCTCTGCTTCAGGAGATTGAAGACGCCGATCGTGCTTTCAAAGTCCACAGGTCTTTGTTGGGTTGGAGACAGCTTGGTCAGGCCGTACCATCCCTTTTGATGAAAGGCTTCAGACAATGAGAACACGGTCCTGTTGTTCTTGGCGTACATATCAAAATCCATGGCCAGGAAGGTGCTCAGTGCGCGAATGTGTGTGGCATTAGCTTGTCCTCCCATTGCCAGGTTGTTCCTGATCTCGGTCGCTGCTCGTACCACATCGGTTCGCTCATTCGCCACTTTTGGGCTCGCTCTTGCTGTGGTGTCGTTTTCGCCGTTCTTCAGGTCATCTTCGGTCCTCACAAGTGCGGCCACCGTGAGCATAGCTGGCGTAGGCAAGTGCTCACAAGTTTCGATGCTGCACCCATGATACATCCGAGCGTACATTTGCAGCCACTTTGATGTACTCGCCTTGACGTATACCTGCACAGATAATCCGCCATTTGCGTTCTGAGTCACCGACTGCAACCGTCCCAAGTACGTAACCACTCTTCTCACGTAGTGCTCGATAGGGACTGTTCCATCTTCTGGGCTCGGTTTGTACACTGGAATTTCATCATATGCGAACGTGTAGACATCAGGGTCGTTCAAGGTGTGAACAAGCTTTCCCCTGCATCGCTGCATGTCTTCTTTGAGAAACTCATAAGAATACTCGACGGCACCATCAGGAACAGGAACTTCGGCCCAATCCGTTTCTGCACTGCGTTCTTGCTCTGGTTGCGGAGGTGGTGTTGTTGTTGATGAGGATGCCGGTTGACTGCCCAAAGGGCTCGTCTGTTCCGGTCTTGCATCAGTCCTTGCTCGCTTAGGTCCGTGACTTGGTGTTGCTTTTGGCATTGGCTCCATCTGCTCGACGTCATTGGATCCCCAAGGATTTCCACCCCATACTTCAGTAACTGGAACTTGACCGGGAAGAACAGATCCTTGTGGAACACGTTGAGTTTGCATCGGTCTTTGAGGTTCTACCACGACACGTCCCGAGCTGTATGCCCAAGGAGGATGCTGGCTAAGGTTCGGAGGATAGCGATTGTCTCCAGAAACCAATGCATCAGGGCGTTCATTCGGGTTTGCTCGAAGTAGCTCGTCGACGGCGGTATCCCATTGCCTCAACGACTTGCGTTTCTTTGCACTCTCGCTGCTGTACCCTTGTTCGACATACATCTGCTTCCATGCCAAAGGTATACAGTAGTCGATCAGTTGCATCCCGCCAAACGCTTGAGGATCGGAGAACTTTGCCACCTGTTGGGTAATGAACTCCCTTGCTGTCAATCCCGGATCTGCTCGAGGAGTTGAAGTCCAGTGAAGTCCTCGTTGTACCGAAGATAAGCTCGCATCAGATTGATAGCACCAAGGTAGGCCTGGAAATAGCTTATAGCGAATGCCAAGGGTTCTTCCATCGAACTCTCGGGCAGTTTGGAAGCTATCATAGCGACATCATACATGTCGATATACTTCGGCTTTTCCGCATGTGCACCCGAACGATCGTAGTTGGTGTCGATGTCTGCGTTGTGAGTTGTGACGCCATAGCCGATGCACTTCGCGAAGCGAACGGACATCTTTGCAACCCTCACCAAACCTTCTTCATCCAAGTTCTGGGTTCCTGGAACACGATCATAATACTCTTGCAAGAAGTGTACCAGTCGTTTTCTCGAACATGACATGCTCTGTCCGACAATACTTCTCGGTTGTTTGCGACGAAGGCTTCATTGAAGAAGTGGATGGTAGCCGCTGTGGACAATGCTGATTCCGACAGATTGAACCTAACACCAGTTTTATCTTCCTCAATGTATTCCAGTGCAGCTGTTACGTTACCCTTGACGACCTCTCGCTCGACGAAGTATTGGTTGAAGTTCGGTAGGCGATACGCTTTGTCATTCACTGCTTGATGGATCATCTCAGCAGCCTTCTTGACATAGGTTACGATCTCCCCAAAGGCTTTCTCCTGACATCTTGGGGTTGCAGCTTCAATGCATGCTTTGAGCATCTCGCGGTACACTAGCTAGCACTTCGT
>CAJNJA010012388.1:0-13150 GCA_905231915.1 Symbiodinium necroappetens | reverse complement strand
AAACCCCAAACCCTAAGCTCGAAACCTCCCACATCCCGTCGTGACTGCCTTCTAGCCCTCACAATCTGGATCCTGATTCTGGCAGGGTTTTGGGGTTAGGGTCGAAGGGTTCAGGGCTTTAGGGTCGTAGGTCTTAGGGCTTTAGGGGTTTAGGGCTTTAGGGCTTTAGGGCTTTAGGGTTTTAGGGTTCAGGGCTTAGGGCTGATGTCTTTGAAGACTTCCTCCAAAGGTAAAGCTCATGCTTGTGCTTCGGTAGGGCTGAATGTTTAAGCTGAAGGCTTTCATCCCAAGATACAAGGACTACGGTTGACGATATAAATGCTACATTACCCATAATGAGGAATATACCGTAATTCCCTTAGTTTAGGGCCCTTAAGGTAATGCAGGACTTATACTTGGAGGTTCATGGGTAGTTATAAGTGGGGTTATAAGTCACCTAACTATACTTATAACCCTACTTAGGGGACTTATAACCCCACTTATAACTACCCATGAACCTCCAAGTACCATCAACAGTACTTGCACAGGGGGCTTTCGAACTTCCGAGCAGAGGCGTGAAGGGCAGAAGGTAAAGCTGAGGGGGTAGGGTTTGGGCTTTAGGCTGTTGGGGTTTAAGGGTTTTGGGGCTTTAGGCTTTTGGGATCTGGGGTTTTGAAGGTTTAGGGCTTAGGATTTCGGGGTTTTGGTTGGGGTTTTGTGCTTACGGGGTTTTTAGGGGGTTGGGGCTTTGGGGTTTTGTGCTTAAGGGTTTTAGGGCTTGGGGCTTAGGGTTCAGGAGAGGGTCTGAAGCTAAACTTCGAGCGGCTGCAGAAGAAGCCAGCAAGACAAACTGTAATGACAACCCTAAACCCTAAACCCTAAACCCCTAACCCCTAAACCCTGAACCACCGTAGGGGCCTACTGAGGGCTTCAAGTTTCCCCTAAACCCCAAACCCCCCCCCCCCCCAAACACCTAAACCCCTAAATCCAAAACTCTAAACTTAAAACCCCACATCCGCTGTGCCTTCCGTCAGCATGGTGAATGATCTTCTAGAGCGCGTACTTGGGTCATACTTTGCTGAAGAAAATGGCTTTGGGCATATATTGGCTAAAGACAGCTTCCGGTCTATAATGCTGCCACGATAGAGGGGGGTAATTACGATAGAAGAAAACTTCGACCAGGCTACTTGCCAGTCAGGAACTTCTTGTCAAACACTAAACCCTAAACCCCAAACCACGAACCCTAAACCCTAAACCCCAAACCCACTAAGCCTGAATCCCCGCTACTGACACCCCGCCCCTTCTTGTCATCTGCCTTCTTCGCTGCAGCCTTCGTCTTCGCCTGAAACGGCGGGGTCAACGATTAGGGCTCACTCATAGGGGATGTGGGGGGTTTAGGGTTTAGGGTTTGGGGGGTTTAGGGGTTTAGGGGTTTTAGGGTTTAGGGTTCAGGGTCACGCTTCGCTCACCACTAATCGGGGATTATCCCACATGAGAACATAAATACTGATGATGATCGTGCTATCATGAGTCATGAGCAAAAAGACTCCCTAAACCCGAGGCCCTAGACCCTTTATTCTGGAGCGTATCTCAACCCTCCAAAGCTTAAATCCTGAAGCCTGAAGCCTACTTGGAGGTTCATGGGTAGTTGTAAGTGGGGTTATTAGTAGGATAACTATACTTATAACCCATATTATAAGGGGACTTATAACCCTACGTATAACTACCCATGAACCTCCCAGTAGACCCAGAGAGCCCAATACCACTACTTGAAAGTTTAGGGCTTTAGGGCTTACAGGGCTTTAGGGCTTTAGGGTTTAGGGCTTTGGGGTATTAGGGTTTTGAAGGGTTTAGGGTTTAACTGACGTCCCCGACCTGAGCTTTCTTCGGCGGCATCGCGCGGAGTCTGAACTTGAGTCAGGCAGAAAAGCTAAGAACCCTACGGAACCCGGCCCCTCCAAAAGCTCCGACCTAAACCGTAAGGGTTTTTTTAATGGTTTAGGGTTTAAAATTTGGGGAGTAGAACTCCATGACTTCAAGAGCTCAAGCGGCTTGTTGATTTAAAGCAGCAGTTTCGGTAAGCTCGCAAGCCCTAAGCCATAAACCCTGAAGCGTAAACTCTGCACATGAGAAGCTCATGACGTGAACTTTGGGCACAGACGCATCGGCCGAGACCAAGAGCAAAGCGTGGCAAATCACAAACGAACCAACCAAAAACCCTGAACACACGGTTTAGGGTTTACAGTAGGGTTTAGGGTTTAGGGCCCAAATAAGGTTGTAAGAACCCTGAACACACCCTGATACAGTCTCATAAAGCACCTATAACCCCAAGGGTCCCTTTAAGGGTCTCTCCTTTAGTCCCTTGAAATAAAGTTGTACGAACCCTGAACCCTCTGAACCCAAAACCCGATGAACCCCTTATATACCCCTGATATAGTCTCATAAAGCCCCTATATAACCCCAAGGGTCCCTTTAAGGGTAGATCCTTTAGTCCCTTGAAATGAAGTTGTACGAACCCTGAACCTTCTGAACCCCAAAACCCTATGAACCCCAAACCCTGCAAGCCAAGCCTAGCCCGGATCTCGCTTGGATCTGAAACGCTGTCAGCAAGAAAGGGTTTTATGGTTTAGGGCTTTTGGGGCTTCAGGAGTTCAGGAGTTTAGGAGTTTAGGGGTTTTGGGGTTTTGGGTTTTTTGGTCTTAGGGTTTGAGGTTGAGGGATATTCCCCCACCCAGCGCTTGCCAAAGCGCGGGCATCTTGCATTCTGGAAGTCTTGGCATGTTAGCCAAGCCCTAGATAACTCTAGCCCGAACCTGAAGCCTTAGACCCTAAGCCCTGAGCCTTTGAACCCTAAACCCGAAACCCTGAGCCTCTAAGCCCGAAGCCCTCGACCGGAAACCCGAAAGTGCTCCTTTTTTGCCAGTCCACCCGGCCGCACAACCTCTCAGACTGCAGGTTCTGCAGTGGAGAAACAGTATCGCAACCTTGAACCAGAGTAACGCTTTTTTATGCCCCGGCTTTCGGCTTCAAAGGCTCCGGGTTTAGGGTTTAGGGTTCAAAGGCTCCGGGTTTAGGGTTGAGGGTTCAAAGGCTCAGAGTTTAGGGTTTAGGGTTCAAAGGCTCCGGGTTTAGGGTTGAGGGTTCAAAGGCTTCAGGTTCAGGGTTTCTGCGCCACATCTGCGACCTGGTCGGGATCCCTAAAGCCTAACCCTAAACCTCGAGATCGACGAAGGCAGCTCCGATCCGTCCTTCGGCCTACTCCGAATCCTTCTTCTTCGGCTCCTTCTTCTCTTCAGGTACCTGGGACGCCTGCACTTTAGGGTTCAGGGTGTAGGGTTTAGGGTTCAGGGCTTAGGGTTTAGAGTTTAGGGTTTAGGGCTTAGGCTTTAGGGTTTAGGGTTTAGGGACGCCTGCACCGAAACCCTGAACCCTAAACCCAAAACCCACAAAACCAAAGAAGCTGGCAATCCAACAGGTGACGACCATGCCCTGGGCCCCACACCCTAACCCCCGAAACCCCGAAACCCTGAGTGAAGCCTAAAACCCTAAACCCTAAAACCCTAAACCCTGAAAACTAAACCTGAATGAGCTTAATTCAGGAATATAGGCGTAATTCATAAAAAGGATCCGACGATGCCTCAAAGTCGATTCCTTAACTAAGGGATTTTGAATCCGCGCCTTCTGCTCCGCAGTTGCTAAGGTCGAGGCCCAGATGCCAACTTCACGGGTAAGTGCATCCTTTTGCTTAGGGTTTAGGATTTCGGGTTTAGGGTTTAGGGCTTAGTAATAAGGCGTGTTTAAGGAAGTATAGTCTCCTACTTGGAGGTTCATGGGTAGTTATAAGTAGCAGGGTTTAGGGTTTCGGGTTTAGGGGAAACGTACTTGGAGGTTCATGGGTAGTTATAAGTGGGGTTATAAGTCCCCTGATATGGGTTATAAGCATAGTTACCCTACCTACCTCTAACCCCACTTAGAACCACCCATGAACCTCCAAGTAGACCCTAAACCCTAAACCCTCAACCCTAAACCGAAAAGGAGTGAATAACGGGGGCAATCCCTGAAAGGCTCTCGGGTTTCCTTTTGGAGTTGAGGGGTTTTTGTAAGGGGTTTTGAGGTGTTGAGGCGTAGGGGTTTAGGGGTGGTTCAAGGTGTGGGGCTTTAGGGTTGAGGGCTTTTTGAGGGTCTTGGGGGGGTTTGGGGGGGGGCTTTGGGGTTTAGGGGTTTAGGGACTTAAGGCTTTAGGGTGCCCATGGGGGTCCGCAGGCTGCGGTTCGGGAGTTTAGGGTTGATGGCCGTTGTTTCATGTCGTTCCTAACCTCTGAAGAAAACCGCAACAAAATCGGATGCCCTTTGAGTTTAGGGTTTAGGGTTGAGGCTCTAGGCTTTAGGCTCTAGGGTTTAGGGTTTAGGGTTTGCTCTTTGAGGTGAAACTCTTCGACGCTCTCCACCAGGCGGTTGATGCACAGAGGCGAGGCCCGCTCCACCTCCGTCAGGCTGACCCACCAGGACTGAAGGCCTTTGAGAGCTTGCACTGCCTCCGTATATCTCCGCAACTTCCTCTCTTCTTCAACAACTCTGGCCCCAAAAAAAGTTCTCAAACATTTTAGTAGAGACCTAATATATAAGGCCAACAAGCTTAAAGTTCTCCCATTGGCTATCTAAGCTTCTGGTCCAGCCCTGCAAACTCTTGCCAGGCGCACAGGGAACTGTAGAAGCTAGCGACCAGGGGCATCCAGGTACCCTGCTTGAAGTGACTCAATATCGACGAGCATAGTGAGCAAGCAATGATGCACAGCTGCAGCAATCGGCGTCTGCGGGCCATCCACGGGATTCTTGCCTGGTAGAAGTCTATGGCAGGCTGCAGCCTGAAGAGGACGTACTTGGCTGGTGGAACTGGTGTGTAAAAGTCGTCATCGTCAGCATCCGCACTAGCAGGACCCTTTGAAGTGAGCGCACGGAGGTGCTTGTAAACCCACTCCGGGTAGGCTTTCTCCATGGTGCTCTCCAGCAGGTTTGTCCCCTCTGCTAACTCGGCCTTCCACTGAAGGAAACGCTGGCAAAAAGCTTGCCGAGGCTTCTGCCCAGGCTGCCAGGTGCTAAACTCTTTTGTGCCTGGGTGGCGGCTGCGGGGCCATTTAACATACTTAATGAACAGGTACCCTAAACCCTAAACCCCAAACCCTGAACCGCTTCCTAGGTGCGAGTTCTGTAGCGCCAGATGGTGCTCAGAAGAAATGCAGACTTGCTTCGAAGCACCCTCCACCGCTGAGTTGGGTTCATGATCCTAGGTCCCGTAGGGTCAGAAGTCGTGAAGTCAGCACCCAAACTACAAACAAATACACAACATGACTTTGAAAAACCGCTCTAAACAAACTACTCCCAAAAAAATGGGCACAGGGTTCGTAGTCACAGTGGTAGCTGCGCCCACCAGAAGCGTTACAATGAAGACGATCCCCTGCTCATCAACCTGAACTTCAAGGAACCACTCCTGGGGAAGAACCGTGAGCGCGACGGTGAGAGCACTGAGGAGCAGAAGGCCAACATAGCTCAACTTGCTGTAGACCTTGTAGACTCCCGCCAGGTAGTTCTTCGCATCATACTCACACCATGCCTGCTCCAGTAAATCGATGCCCTCGGGCTCCTCCTGCTTCGGCAGCCGATCTAGACGAACCAACTCTCTAACAAGCTGCCAGATGCCATCAATGTCAAAAGCATCTGCAACATGCAGATGCTCGTTCTTTACCACAGCCGACATCTGCAACGCACGCTGATGCTGCCGGTCCACACTCTGCCACTCGGAGCTCCCAAGGGCCCTGTCCTGTGCCTCGGTGAACAAGCGGCTGTACCAACGGTTTAGAGGTTTAGGGTTTAGGATTCAGGGTTTAGGGTTTAGGGTTTAGGGTTCAGGGTTTAGGGTTTAGGGTCTGGGCCTCGGTGAACAGGCGGCTGTACCACTGCAGCAGCTCCGCGAGTTGGTTGCGGAAGGGGGCTTCAGCCATCACAGCAAGCATGCTCAAGTCTTCTGCAGATTGTCGGGTTTTGCGAGCGCCCGAAGGCACGTGTTGCTCCACCAGCTTCTGCTCCAGTGCTTTCCGAGAATTCTCCCAGGCCCGCAGGATCAAGCAGATAACCATGCAATCAAGATAGTCCCAACGCCCGCCTATGGTGTCTAAGAATTCCTGGTACGTTTGTTGGACATCTGGCAGCATCAGACTTGACGGCCACTGGCGCAGGTTTACCATTATGGTCGGGCAGCCGCTTTCAAGGCACGCAACGATGTTCCCGAGTGACACCTCATCACCTTCAACAAGGTCCGTGTGACCAGTTCTGATGGCAATGCAAGGCACCTGCTGCATCAAGTGCTGGAGAAGGGCAGAGTTGAAAGCTGTAAACGGATTGAAATCCATTCGGCCATCATGTTCGTTGACTCCGTCGCACACGATGTATTGAGAGAAGGCGTCGCTCATGTCGTATGCGATCGAGTCTCTGCCCCCATGCCGCTTGAAGAAGTCTTGCAGCACACCTCGGTGCCTCCGCCGCCAGCTGCTGACGACTTTTGCAAAGTCCCTCCATTTCGCTGAAGGGTTCTCATTGTTGTAAAGTTTGTCAAAGTCAGAAGTCAAGGCCGTGACAGCAAAGGGGGGTCGCTCACCAAATCGATTGCGATGAAGGTCCAGAGCCTGTCCAAGAGCCGATGTCAACATGCAGCTTCCCACGGTGGCCTGCACAAGGATTAACGCGTTCGTCTCAGCTGCAAGTGGCAGCAGGACTTCCTCCATAAAGTGGTACAAATTCCGCTCGGCTTGCAAAGCTTCCTCTTCACCACCGGGATACGGATATTGCAAATTGATGCCGGCCCGAATCCGAGATCTTGTCCAGTCAACACCGCCGGTGGACTGTATGAGCCTGATTACCAGCTTGGGCGTTGGTATTTCAAAGGCTTCGAAAACACGCTTCATAGAGCCGGGTGTGTGGGCCAACAGTCGTGCTTGCTTGTTCGAAAGTACAAGACTTTGTGCCGGGAGCCAGAGCCCAGCGTTATATCTTCCACCATCCGGTACATGGTCTTTGCTTTGATTTCCTGCAGATCAGCCTCAGTTTCTAAATCCGATGCCACCGACTGCCTCGCATCAAATTCGCCTCAGTGCTCTTTTCGCGATCAATGCAAGGTAATCGTAAAAACCAAACTGCGGCCTGTGATAGGACCTCATAATACTCCCTTAACAAGATCTTCAACCGAAGCTTTACATCTCGGAACCCAAACTCACAACTGTTTTATATTTATGGTAGCTTACAAAAGAGCACGCAACCCTAAAAACCCTAAACCCTAAACCGCAGCACTAAGACGGTGGCTCTCAAAACGCGCGTCTCGACGGAGACCCTCACACGAGCAGGACTCCATGGACACAGCGTTCGTAGTATCAGCTCCACCTGTGCCGGATAGTTCAAAATCTAGGGGGTGATGGAGTTATGGCTCTAAGGCTTCACGCCTTAGGGTCTGTGTTTTCGGCTGCAAGGCTTACGGTTTGCCTTTCGGGTCGACATACCCAACGTTGTTACTATCATATGGACCCTTACGGGAGGCGGGTAGGCCTCAAATAAGCCTTATTCGGCCAGAAAATGCAGGTATCAAGGCCCCCCTACCCCCCTCCCCTCTACACCCCCCCCAAGGGTCCGCATGGTACTACTTCAATGCCATTTAAGGGGATCCAGTGTCTAGGGGGTGTAAGGTTTAGGGTCTAGGGTTCGTCGCATGACAAGACTCTAACATTTACTCTAACTACATCTTCGTCCCCGAATTTTGTTTCTGCTTGATAAAAAAGGAGGCTTAGTGAGTAGAATAATACTCTCACTACTAATTGCAATCAGGAACCCTAAGCAATTGTAGTTCCCAGAGAGCCCGATACCCCTCAATTAAACAATATAGCTTAAATCATAATGTGAAGCCCCCTTATAATTTAAGGTATATTCCTTAATTAACAGGTATTGGCCCCTAAACTGTAGTTCTAATCATTCCAACCCCTGTCTTCAATTACCCGCGGCTTTCAGTTGTCGCGGCCATTGAAACCCGGCTCTTGGAAACTTGGGTGTGGGGTTTAGGGTTTAGGGCTTGGGGTACTAGGGTTTAGAGCCAAAGCGGTTTAACGTCGGGGTTTAAGGGATTTTCTAGGTGGTTCATTTGGGGCTTTACTGCTGGGATGTATAGGGGTGTTATAGGTTTTTTGTAAAGATTTGACGGTTCTATGGGGCTTCATCAACGACTCATTCCCTTCACCCACTGAATCCTACCGCATGCTCGGGGTTTGCATGGACGTAGCAGTAGCAACGGTTTAGGGTTTAGGCTTTAGGGTTTAGGGGTTTAGGGTTTAGGGTTGAGGGCTGCTTGCGATGCCCTGGCGGTAGGCAAGCCTCATTTGCACAAGTGCTTCAGCCCAAATCGCCATGTCATCAACCACACGGACTACCATCATTCCAACCTGCCTGAACAAGTATGTTAAAAAAACTTGACCAAGAAACTGCGGGTGGTGACCCTGCAGCCCACCTTACTCCTTCAGTATCCCGGGAAAAAATTAAAGTAACCTTGGCAATCGACACTGTAGTCGACAACTCACGCAAGCCGCATGTGGATGCACACGCCCCTGAACAAGTGTCCGAAAAGACACTCAAGGAGCAGTGGCAGCAACCCACAAACGAGAACGACAAACCATGCACACCTACGCCACCGTACGGCACGACACGTTAGACCTTTGGGGTTATATAGAGCAATGCACACCATGGAGCTGCAACTTAAGACTTGTCTCTCAGCAAATTCGCTTATGCCGCTATTGCACAGGTCTGATTCATTGCGACATGTCCTCGCAGAGAGTTCCCACACAATTATGTGGACTATACCAACAACTCTATACTACCTAACTATTATCGTCCGAGCTGTACCCCTAAACCCTAAACCCCTATACCCTAAACCCTAAACCCCTAAACCTTAAACCCCTGAACCCTAAACCCATGAACCCTAAACCCATACAACCCAACTAAATCCTGTCAAGCGAAATACCAGTCGTGACCACCATTCTGGCAACGACCCGCGTGGGTGAAGAAAGCCAAAGCTGTGTGAAACGTACTGTCAGGCTTCTATACTTGGAGGATCATGGGACTTAGTAAGAAAGGTGATACGTAAGCGTAGATATCATGACATTATTTGTACAGTAACTCTAGTTCCTAAGTCCCATGCTCCTTTAGGCCTTACACCCTATCGATCTCTTCAAGGAACCCCTTTGAGATTTTAGGGTTTAGGCTTCAAAGGCTCCCTTTAAGGAGCCCTTTCAGGAAGCCTTTCAGGAACCCTGTCAAGGAACCCTGTCAAGGAACCCCCTTTGAGGAATCCTTTCAGGAACCCTAGAAGGAAGCCTACAGTCTACACCCTAAACCCTACACCCGAAACCCTAAACCATAAGCCAATCTATGAGGGTTACACGTGCCTGGGTGCTCGTGTCCGGGTGCTGCGACTTCTGCGGGAGCCTTGCAACCGTGGTTACCGGTCCAGGGTTCAAGTTTTAGGGTTTAGGGTTCAGGGTTTAGGGTTTAGGGTTCAGGGTTTAGGGTTTGGTTGGGGTTCAGGGTTTAGGGTTCAGGATGGTTCAGGGTTTAGGGTTTAGGGTTCAGGATTCATGGTCTAGGGTTAAGGGCTGAAAGTTAAAAACTCAAGGTCTTTGAGTTTAGAGATCAAGGTTCGGAGCGGAGGGTCTAAGGTCTAAGACTTACGATTTGGGGGTCTGGGTGGGGAGTCACCAAGCGGCTACACCACGCAGGGAATCGCTAAACCCTCAACCCGTGATGGCTTTGGGTTAGGGATTGGGGTGATGACAACCGCATGAGATGCGATTGAATTTTTCACTTGGTGGTTTAAAAATGTAGTAGTGGGGTAGTGTCGTAGCGACGTAGCGAACTGTAGTCGTATTGTCCTGCAGTAGCACATTAGTACGTATCGTAGTCTCGTCCAGACATGACCGATGCTATAGTGGTATTTTGGGACGGAAATGGCAGCCTGTTTCAGTGTTTCAAACTGCTTGCAGACCACACTGCGTTAATGGAAACGAAACACATACACAGAAATGAACTTGACTGGGCAAATGAGCTGCAGACTATGACCGCAAGACACAAGTACTGTCAATTTCGATCAATAAATCTAATGCCACCACTGCAAGCACTGTCATGCTCCGTGCTGCTGGGAGCCGGACCGCAGGTGGAAGCATGCTCTTCTTCATTTTTCTTCTACCCTGCATTTGTCTGGTCTTGCTGTTCGTTTTTCCACATGACACATAATCATCATATCTGTGAGAAAAGCCCAGCTGCATCAGAATGTAGCGTGGTACGGGTTGGTAAAAAGGCCGTCCCTCCAAAAAAGCTTGGGGGGTAAGCTTGCTCACGTACCGAAACCTATCAACTTGGGCCGCAAGAGCATGATGACATGGACGCATACTGTGTCGGGTTATGCAAATGCCAACCGGTCACAAAGATGACTTTCGCTGTCCAGAACTTCGTGACATTTACAATCTACAATGTACAGAAAAGAGTTTGAGCGATGTATTTGTCCATTCACGTTGGTACTTCTGTCGTTTCAACTCCCCGACGCATCTTCGGGGTCTCAAAACCTGTTGCAGCAAGCCAAATGTCCCTCCAAGGGTGTCTCCACAAAACCAATGTCTTCTCCATATCGACGTCATCGTCGTCGGCAACATCCGCCGCCGTTGTCCTCCCGGTGGCATTTGGTGTGGCATCGCAACGGACCTGTCGGCGAACCGCTACGAGTGCTTACTGCATGCACCTCTCGCACCCAGAGCTTCCAAAAGTGCTTAAATTGTTTTAAGTATTGTTGTGGCATAAAGATTACGCATTATATATAATGGTTATTTATGCATAAACAGCAACAATGCGAAAAAAACAAAAACATTGCAAAAATAAAATCAACATGCATGCATGGAATGGCCACAACATCGCGGTTCTTCATGCATTCCTAGAAACTTCGATCATGCGGGAGCCAAAATTCTGAGCACGGGACATTTGCTTTTATAACTTTACACAGAAGTTTGGCCAAGAGCTTTCGGTGGCACTGCTAAACACGGGCAGCAACTGCAAATGCACGCAACCAAAGAAAGCCGTTTTTGCGACACCAAGCCTTTATTGATCGTAGCCGCACTCGAATTCCAGATGCCACAAACGGTCGTATTTTTGGAGCTTCTTCAAAAACAAAAACGGAACAAGGAACTCGGTGCAAGCAGTAGCCGGTCTCTTTGGCGACCGACCACATTTCTGAGACCTTGCTTGGCTTGCAACCAAGCAGCTCTGGCCCAGCAAGCAATTCAGATCTTCTTCACTGGCAAATGCTCCACACGGATGTCATAAAACTTCAGCATCTGCTGCGATGCTTGGACAAAAAAAACTAAGGCAGAGTCTTCAGCACACTCACAAAGGCACTCCTACAGAGTCTTAACAGCTTCTCTGCACTTGGTGCTTCCTAGTGCGCCTTCACGTCCCAAAACAACAGTGGCAAGCAAGCTGAAGCGCATGCTCTTCATGCTTCTCGAAACTTCAGGAAACACTTCTAAACATAAAAATCGTAAGGTAAAACTTCGGAAACTCAACACTTTGGCACTCTAACACTTCAAGGTTCCACAGTGATCCGCAAGATTGCACATGGTCCTCACCACAGACTGGAGCTTCCGATCTGGTACTCCGTGATTCCTTGCTTCCTTGAAAACTTCCAAAGAGCCTCGTAGCGTGGGTCCCCTTCTTTGTTCCGTCGTCAGAAGCAGTTACAGTCAAAACGTGTACTTTCGGGAACTCTCCAGCACAGACCCGACAACAGTGAAGCGCAAAACTCATTCTTACCCAACCCTTCCTTGCGGTGTTTCCAGGAAAAGAGATGTGACGAAGTGTTGTCCGCCGGTGTGTTGGGTTCTTTTGCAGCGCGTGCACCTCCACAAAACTCCTTCATACTTCATGTCGTGCAACTGACATTGCCAAAATCGCCACCAAAGATTCAGGTCCCAAACAAGTCTAGCTTTGTTTAGGAGTCCCTTTTCTTCGTAGCACACCCGCAGAGGACCAGTAGGGACCTGCAGGGACCTGCGATTTCAATATTCCTCGGGAAAAATAGGACCCGGAAACCCTACCCGGGTTCTACTGGGTCCCATCCGGGCCTGCACCAAAGACCGAGAGTTTCCTTGCCTTCAAAATCTGTATCGATCTCCAAGAAGGATCCAAGACCAGCTACCACTCGAGTCGATCAGCAGGGGAGCCTAACGTGGCGTGCGACTTTGGTCGCGAATCCGCCCGATGAGCAAGACCAAGACCAAGGTCCCAACCAAGCCAAAGCAAGGTCCAAAAGCTCAGAAAAAGACAGTGTGAGCGCAGCAACCGACAGACAAACAGCTTTTCCCCACAGGCTGTGGCACGAAACTAAAGGAACTACAGCTAGGATAAAGTTTACAAAGAAAATAGCGAAAACTTTCCCAGTTTCCAGGCATAATCTTTAGATGGAAATCAAGTAGAATTGCGGTTGAATTCGTGTCCTTGCAGTAAATTTGAGGTGAAAGAGCTTCTGCGTTGGTACTTATTGTGTTAAGCATTTTTTCATTGTTTCGTTCTGCTTGTGTGTGGCCAGTTGCGCAAGTCAGCAAAGAGACACTTGGAAGGATATGTCTGCAATTAAGAAGCCTTTCGTGAGCTTTATTCCACCTCGTATACAGCAAGAGGTGGCAGGTGGACGTTGTCACTTTGGGCCAGCACGGACAATTTCCGGACCCAAAAAGCGGGCTTGTGGAAAAGAGTTTCTGGTTTTCATGCGCGCAAGTGGTTCCGATATGGGCCCCAGCCTTCCGACGAAGGGGGGCTACCCCCTTGAAGCCTCCCTTGAGCCCCCCTTAAGGTCAGAACCCTTAAGGCCCCCCCTTCAGCCCTTCTTGAAGGGGCTTCGAAGGGGGCTTAAGGGAGGCTTCAAGGGGGAGCTTAAGAGTTCTTGCCTAGAGGGGGCTTGAAGGGGGGCTTGAAGGGGGGCTTGAAGGGGAGCCAAGGGGGCTTCAAGGGGGGCTTCAGGGGCACTTCAAGGGGGGCTTCAAGGGGGGCTTGAAGGGGTCTTGAAGGGGGAGGGAGGCTTGAAGGGGCTTGAAGAGAG